>VZTJ01002941.1:1057852-1341149 GCA_013397795.1 Orthonyx spaldingii
CGGCCTCCCCGGCCCGCCGCCCCGCCCCCGCCTCCGGGGCGTGTCGGGGCCGGTCCCGGAGGTGGAGCGGCCTCCCCGGCCCGGTGGTTCCGGCAGCTCCGGCCCCGCCTCCGGGACGTGTCGGGGCGGGCGCGGCTGCGCCGGGCCCGGGTGCGACGTGGATCCGGCGGCGCCTGCGCGGGGCCGCCCTCGCTCGGCTCCGCTCGCTGCGCTCCGGTCCCTCAGCGCCGCGCCCGGCCCGGCCCGGGGGCAGCTGCGGGGAGCGGGCGCTGCGGAGCCGCCGAGGATGAGCTGGTTCAACGCCTCGCAGCTGTCCAGCTTCGCCAAGCAGGCGCTGTCGCAGGCGCAGAAGTCCATCGACCGGGTGCTGGACATCCAGGCCGAGGAGAGCCCCTGGCCCGACGCCGTCATCCCCGACTACGGTGACGGTAAGGGCGGGCGGCCGAGCCGCCGTGCCGAGACTCGCCGAGGCCTTTCCCTCGCCCGGCTCCTCCGCTGTGTCCCCCTTACCTTGGGGAGGTTTAACCGGACCCCCGCCCAAAGCCCCCCGGTCTGTGTCATTCAAATCTCTCCCGGTTTATATAATCCACGCTCTGCTCCCTCCCGCGCCCCCCGCGCGGGGTGACACCGGCACGAAGCCGGGACAGGCTCGGCTCACAGCCTGGCTGGGGTCACCAGTGCCCTGCTTTTATTGCACGGGTAGCGCTGAGCTTCATATGCCTGCTTCTCAAGGCGTTATTTATTTATATTTCTTTGCCGAGGGAGTTAATAATTGGCAAAGACTGCTCAGTAATAAAAAAGGGGAAATCATGCTTTTTTCAGCGGTGTGCATGGATTCGCTCTTTGCAACAGGAAGGGCAGAGTGGAAGCTGAAAGTCTGGTCAGGGTAAACCAAGTGAAGTTTCCACTTTTCGTGGCTTCCAGTTCATAATCCTCCAACCTCTGTTGAAAGGAATGTGCTGGTGGAAAGGTTGTCGTGGCTATGAGGAAGTGTCTCCCCTGGATGTGTGCTAATGGAGAACCTGAAGGAATGGTCAGCCTTAAGTTGTTGTTTGGAAGGGAAAGAGCAAAAAGAAGCCCTCTTATTAGAAACTCCCGCCAAAATAATATCTTAAAGATAAGAATTAAAAAAGAATAGAATGGGAAACTAAGTCATCTGGAATCAGTGTCATTGTTATAACTATATCTAGAAGAACTGTGTGTATTTGGAGGAGGAGGAGGTTATTTCCAGGTGAAGCCACAGCAGAGTGAGGTTTCTGAAAGCTGTAGCAATTGAAAGTGTTTTCCAGGTTTCTTGCTCAGCAAAGGTCAGTTTCATATGTCTTTGTCCCTTTGAGGGCTTGGCAGTCATGGAAGTAGTCTGGTGTCATCTTAGAATGCAAGAATTGTTTATAGGAAACTCTGTCATGCTTAATTTCACAAAGCTTTAGGCTTGTCCAGTAATTTTAAAATTTGATTTATATCTTAGTATTTATGGTAGTTCTCTAATTTATAAGAAGGGCAGCAAAGATCAACCTGCATCTGGTTTTCAGGGAAAACATACTTGTTTTTAAGAGATGTCAAAATACGTTCTGAATGTTACAGTTAACTCAGAGCTTTTTCTGAAGCTGTTGAATCATTGACAAGGTAGCAATAAGTCAGATGTTTGTAGTAATAAATCACATGTTTGTAATATTTTTGGCAATGAAAACAGTAATTATCTGAATTTGGGATTTGAAGCCAACAGCTGTCAACTGTTCTGAAAGTGGAAGCCAGCTTTAAATATTAGAATTCAGCGTTTTTTGTAGATGCTACTGTATAGAGCGAGTTTGTTTTCAAGTAGCCTGAAATAGTTATGTTACCCAGATTATGTTTGTAGGTACAAAACTGGATATTGTTTTTTGGTTTATCTTTCTTACTTCAGATGCTACTGAAATTTGATGCTGAAATTCTTGTTCTTGCTGTTGACAAGTCCTGGAAAACCTACAAGAAATACAATAACAGGAATTGTTGATGTTGTTTTAGGGCCGCTTCAGAACTAAACAGTTCAGTATTTCTCCACAGAAGAAGAAAATTCTCAGCTGTGCTGCTGCTGGTTTTTATTGTCAGCTCCTTGCTAATGCTTGGGTGTGTGAGGAAAAATATGAAGTCTGTCAGAAACGGAAGGGCAAGAACCCTTCTTACAGTGCAAATTCTGAAAATACTTAAGGTGTTTTCTGTAACAGTGTTTGAAGTGTTTATGTGCTCTTTGCAGGTAACGTTCAAGACCTTGTAATTTTTTCCTGCTTTTTAAATCCATATAATTCTCTTAACTCCAACTTTTCAGGTTGTTTTGCCTGGACTACTCTCCCTGTAGGGAAGCAGGAGGCCACATTTGCTTTTGCTTGTAGCCTTCAAAGTGTTTTTGGTTTTTTTTTTTTGTTTTTTGGTTTTTTTGCCTATCTCTCTTTTTTACCTTTATTTTTAGGAACAAATTCTCTCATAAGTGGAGGATGGGACACATCTTCCTGGGGCTCAAGCTCAAATACAGAACCCCAGAACCAGCCCATATCACCCACAGCCATCACTAAGCCAGTGAGGAGGACGGTGGTGGATGAATCCGAAAACTTCTTCAGTGCCTTTCTCTCCCCAACAGACGTTCAGAGCATACAGAAAAGCCCCGTGGTATCCAAACCTCCAGCCAAATCACAGCGACCCAAAGAGGAGGTGAAAAGCACTGTAAAGGAGTCTCAACACTCCAGTCAGCTGGAAGGGCCCGTGACAACAGAGGCAGAAGGGAAGGATTCCTCCATAGCTGTCCTGGACTTGAAAAGCCTTGATATTCCCAAGGAGAAATTAGAAGAGAATGCTGTGCTTAAGTCTGATGCCCAGCATGAAGCAAGCACAAATGAAGTTACTGACGAAAAGGTGTCTGCTCTAAATTTGGAAGAACCTGAAGATTCTCCTACTGAAAAATCCAGTGTAGGAGGGGATGGAGCAGCAGGTGCACCCGAGGGCACTTCTCAGTCCCTTGGGGCAGGCACAAAAGACCTGGGCTTGGAAGGGAAGGAGAGAAAGACTGAGGACAGACAAAGCAATACCCCATCGCCTCCCATCAGCACCTTCTCCTCGGGCACTTCCACAACCAGTGATATTGAAGTTCTGGACCACGAAAGTGTGATAAGTGAGAGCTCAGTAAGTTCCAGACAAGAAGCTGCAGATTCAAAATCCAGCCTTCACCTCATGCAGACATCATTCCAGCTCTTATCCACGTCTGCCTGTGCGGATTATAATCGCTTAGATGACTTCCAAAAAATGACTGAGAGCTGTGGCTCCTCGGATGCCTTTGAAAGAATTGATTCATTCAGTGTGCAGTCCTTGGACAGCAGGAGTGTCAGTGAAATAAATTCAGATGATGAGTTATCAGGCAGGGCTTCTGCTTCAGCCTCTGTCGCTGTCAGTCCTTCCATGCCAAAGACAGAAACGGTTGACGCCGTGAAAAATAAATCTGAAAACTTGAGTGATGCTCCTGTGTTACATGCTGAGGAAGCTGAGATGGAAGAGAGTGGGAGAAGTGCAACCCCTGTTAATTCTGAGCAGCCAGATGTTGTTTTGGTTGCTGCTGTGCAAACTGTTGAAGAACAGGTTGTGAAGGAGGAGGCTGAGCCCCAGCAGGATACTGGGGAACAATTGGTAGAAGAGGACACTGAAAAGCAAGAGCTTAAAAAGGTAACTAAAAAATATATTGCAAGCATATGATTATAGATTTAATTACAAATGAAACTCCTGACATTTCCTTACATTGTCCTACATCTCTTATATCAGCTTACTTGAATGAATTAATCGATGCTGAACTATCTGACCCTGTAGAAAACTGTCCTTAATATCCTGCAGTGGAACAGTACTGGTGAAATTTCTGGTCAGATAGTTGAGGGCTTCACCTGATCCACCTGGTTGTCATTGTTGTGAATTTTGATTAGGGGTGGCAGACAGAAAGCCTAATAGGTCAAATGTGTTATTTTAATTCTTTGGTGTTTATATCTGTATATTTTCTTGTATGTTTGTTATTTACCTATATTCAGCCTTCCAAAATCTGGTATTAAGGAATGATTTTGAGGATGTGAGCTAAGAGCTTTCGACCCTGACAGAGAGTTTTCTTCCCTCATTGGAGACTGTTCTGCTGGTTTGTGCTAATGTTTCATAGAGGAGACCTTCCCATAGAAATGATTCTGTAAAGAGTGGTATAAGGAACGCTGGGAGTCTTAATGCTTCATGTAAGCCATAGGCTATCAGCTCTAGTTAAAAGTTTAATGCGGAATTAAACATCACTGTTGGTGATTTTGTTGAGGAACTTATTGAACCACATGTGCTGATTTGGTAGGATTTGTACATCTGTAGAAAACAGGTGTCTTTATGTTCAGGTATGTGGCAGAAACATGGTAATCCTCACTGACTTCTGCCTGAAATTCCTGAAAACATTGACAAGTTCAGTTTTAAAGAATCTGTGAGGGAATGGGGTGGGGGGAGAAAGGAAACCCTGCCCCTCTTGTGTTTTAATTGTCCCATTAATCTGATCTTTATCTGTAAAAACCTTATCCAGATGATTGATTCATTAACTGAGAAGCTGGAGAAGAGGGAAATACAGTTATTAAGTACAAGTAAAGAAAAGGCTCGCCTGGAAGAAGCTTATGATAACCTCAAAGAGTAAGTGTGAAAATACACTCAGTACTGGGTGTAACTGTGACTTTGCTGTAATACAGTCTTAGAGAATAGATAAAACAAGGAGCTTTATGACTAGAGCAAAGGTTACAGAGGATGTGCACTGTTTGGGAAAGGTGGGAATAATGATTGCATGTGCTGTGATGGGATTTTTTTAAGTACTTGTTATTTCTGGGGGCCAAAATCTCTTTTGGGAAGGGGCTGGGGAAAGATTTTTCAGTAAGCAGGCAGCAGGAATGACAAATGTGGAGAGTCACTCTTGGTTATTAGTAGAGACCTTTATTGTAGGACTGGATTCAACTTTTAAGAGAGACTGACTTTCCTGATACAGAAGGATGAACTTGATTTGCCAAGTACTTTGTTGATTAAAATGTAGGCAGTGAAAGTATGGAAGAAGGGCTGGGTGTGCGGAAAAACCTGAAATCATTATTTAATTTGGTTAAAGTTAAAAGGGGAAAAAATGGAAAGTTGTGTTTACCAGCTCATTGATTATGTATTGAATTAAAAAATGTACAGATGTGTGATGCTGTTGTTTAATGACTAAATTGATCCTAACTTAAAAATTAAATTAAATAATTTACCATTTATATGATACAGATTATGGTTCATTAAAAAGTACTTTATCAAGGGGCAAAACATTTAAGATAAATCAAGCATTTAGTTGTTTTCTTGGGTAAACTACTGAATTAATAAAGGTCTTTGGTTAGGACTTCTAACACAGATGTGAGGGCTTTTGACTTTTGCTTATCATGTGTAATACAAGTAAAATACTTTTTAAAAGCGTTTAAGACAACTTGTTGCAAACTGTTTGGAGTGTCACATAACTGTGCAGCTGTTCTGAAATGTTCATTTTACATGTAGTGAGATGTTTAGAATGAAAGAAGAGAGCAGCAGCCTTTCCTCTCTTAAAGAGGAGTTTGCTCAGCGAATTGCAGATGCTGAGAAGAAGCTCCAGCTAGCTTGCAAAGAGAGAGATGCAGCTAAAAAGGTAATTTAGCTTTTTTTGGTGAAATTAATATTTATTGTTTTATGACACAGTTGAGTTTCCTGAGGAAAATAAAAAAAAATTAGTCTAGGGAAAAGCATGAGGCTGAGAGGTGCTGTCTTATGCTGTTAGTGACCAGCATGAGCTGTATCCAGCCATCCAGTGTTGGTGTTCACACCTGTGTTCTTGCAGCCATGCTGTGAACCAGCTTAGGGAGTTCCTTTAAGGTGGTCTGGTTGGGAGAAAAAAGAGATCTAATGTGTGCTCTTATTCACCTTGTACCATATCTGTATTTGCATTGGAGAGGGAGAATGGCCTGGGGATGTGAGGAAGGGGTGAAGAACGGGAATGGCTTCTTTAGAGGATTAACTAGGAGGAAAATTAAGGGCTGATGACAGATTGATTTGGAATGAGCAAAGAAATCCACAGCAGCAAAGTTTATGGGGTTTAAGTGATCTTGACCTGGTGTCACAGCATTTCATTTCTCTAGCTTAATGCAAAAAAGGAAGCTCAAATCTGTAACTGGAAAACATTTTTCAGCTGTTTGTCACTGTGTTGACACAGCAGTGAGTTGAACTAGAAAAATTATCCAATATCTGTGTGTGAATAGGACAGGTTGATTTTTCTCTATTGCAAAAGTTTCAAGAAAATTAAATGGATGGGGAAGTTGGAACAAATGGTACAGAGGATTTACAGAGTCTCAATCCTTGGAGGTTTTTAAAACTTGATGCAATAAGGCTCTGAGCAATCTGTTGTGATCAGATAATCTCCAGACTTCCCTTCCAACCTAAATTGTTTTCCAAGCAAAGGCTTTTTGGAGGAAGGGCAGAAGAAAAAGGTGATCACTGTAACTCAACTGTGTGTTTTTCCCTACCTGTATTTTAATAAACAGTCCTAAGTATTTTATCCTATTATTTAGGAAGTAAAGACTGTTAAAGAAGAATTGGCTACTAGACTTAATACCAATGAAACTGCTGAATTACTGAAAGAAAAAGAAGAGCAAATCAAAGGATTAATGGAGGAAGGTGAGAATTAACTTTTTTTTTTGCAACAAAAATGTGTAGAATAGTTTAAAATGTACTGGCCTTGCATACAAGCCTTCTTTATATGGGGAAAAAGTGCTAAATTTGTAGCATGTTGGATGTTTCTGGGCATTTGGAGCATTTAGTGAGTACCAAAGAGCAACAGGAGAGGTCAGGCAGGTACAGATGGCTGGAGAGGTGCTTCCTGCAAGACGCATTAAAAGATGCTGAGAGATAAAACCACAATGTGCAGAACAACATTCCATGTTCCACTCAGAAGAACTGTAATTAGGGCATTGTTCATGGCATTTCTACAGTGTCTCCTTTAATACCTTTTAATTTTGGAAGTGAAATATAGCTGTTAAATGAACAGGCCATTTTATGTTTTTTTCTAACATGATGAGCTCACTTTATTTTCAAAGCCTTTTCCATCCTATCCTATCTCACTGTAGCAAGGGTATCTCAGAATAAGATAGATTTATACTTAAGAACTTGCATGAAAAAACACTGTAAGAATAAGTATTTCCATATTTATTGGAGTATTATTTTCATGGGACTAAAGAGCAAGGCTGGTGTGATTAGAGAGAATCCACAGAATATCACCAATATGCACTAGCATTATGTTCAATTTCTTCACAGGAGAAAAGCTTTCCAAACAGCAGCTGCAGAATTCCACCATTATTAAGAAATTAAGAGCCAAAGAGAAAGAAAGAGAAAATATTAACACAAAACAGAACAAAAAGATTAAGGAATTGGAAGAGGAGTTGCAGCATTTAAAACAGGTGAGATATTTGTTGATTTTTTTTTTTAAGCTTTTTATATTAACTGCAAAGTTGCCTTAATAGACTGACTGTCATTTTTTTAGTTTCTGGAGACTTCTCTATTTCTCAGAATGGATTGCGTTGAAAGAGACCCTCAAGGCCTTCTTGTTCCACCCCCTGCCATGGCAGGGACACCTTTCACTATCTCAGGTTGCTCCAAGCCCCGTCCAACCTGGCCTTGGACACTTCCAGGGATGGGGCAGCCACAGCTTCTCTGAGCAAGCTGTGCCAGGGCCTTACCATTTCACATTATTGGAGCACTGAGTTGTGGTTTATATGTGTATCCCTTGTAAAAGTGCAGTGAGGGGTCTTCTCAGCTGCTTGTTTGCACTTGCACTGCTGTTACCATGTGAGCTGGAAAACCTGTACCACCAAAATTTGGGCAGTTAGTGATGGAATCAAGACCTTACAAATTTCAGATGCAGTATGTGGAGTTGTGTGAAACTGTGGTGAGGAGCAGCTCCCTCCTCTGGGGAAGGCAGGGAAGCAAAACCTTTCTCTTTTTGCCGAGTGTTAGATGGGTTTAGTCCCTCTGTGTAAGTTTGTCCCAAACTGGTTGCTGCTGTTGTCACTGTCCTCAGACAGTGTTGTCAGCCCCATGTCCTGGGGTTTGTTTCACATTTCTTGTATGCACTGGCAGGTGCTTGATGGCAAGGAAGACCTTGAGAAGCAGCATCGAGACAGCATTAAACAACTGAACAGTGTTGTGGAGAGACAAGAAAAGGACCTTGCTAAACTTCAGGCACAAGTGGAAGAACTTGAAGAAAGGAACAGGAGTGTGCAGGCTGCACTCGACAGTGCATACAAGTAAGCAAAGCAATCACACCTTCGGGTTGTGGCTCTTTGTTGTGCAATGCTTGTGAAATATTGAAATATAACAAAGTTATTTGCCAAGTTGCTGTTGGCACTGTATAAACTGTAAATGCATTGGGGTTTGTTTGTTTTTCTCTCCAGGGAACTTGCAGATCTTCATAAAGCTAATGCTACAAAGGACAGTGAGGCTCAGGAAGCAGCCCTCAGTCGGGAAATGAAGGCAAAGGAGGAGCTTGGGTTAGCACTGGAAAAGGCCCAGGATGAGGCTCGGCAGCAACAAGAAGCTTTGGCAATTCAAGTGGGTCTAAAATGCACTCAATAAACCTTTTAATTCAACAAGTGACTGTACTTAGGTGCTGTGTACACTGACATAATGAACCAGGTTGAACTTGTTTTTGTGTGCTTAGAAAATACCCAGAGGATTTCTTTCCCTTGTTCCCTTGGAACTTGTTCAGTATTGAAGGGTGGTTGTGCTAACCTTTAAAATACTAATTTTATTTAAAAGTACTTATAATTTTAGTTGTCTAAGTGAAATTACTTTGACAGGCTCTATGTTAAGTTTGTAGTACTCTTACCTCTTAGACAGAATTTTTAGTGATAAATAAATCAGTGTAACTATTTGTGTGCATGCTAAAATGAAGCCTTTACTTGTAAACAAACATATCCTGTCTAACACCGTTTGCAAATGGTGTAGAACTGTGGCAAGGAGTAAGTTTTGGCAAGATTTTAGTAACAATTTGTTTATTTAGGTGGCAGACCTGAGGCTGGCACTGCAACGTGCAGAGCAGCAGGCAGCAAGGAAAGAAGATTATTTACGGCAGGAAATCGGTGAAGTCCAACAGGTACTATAATAAACAGATGATGCCAACTTGTGTCTCCAAGCAGGCTTCTAAAAACCCCAAAATAAAATGCTACCATGATGTGAACAGCCTGAAAGAGAGGCTCTATTTTCCTGGTTACCTGCAGTGGTTGTTCTTTATAGAGGAGCAATAAAAATATTAATGGAGATGTTTTTTTAAATCACATAGTGGAAAAAAACCCATAATTTTTTATTACGTCTGTTAAATAGATTGCTGTCCTTTCTAAATATGAGACAAAATACAGACATTAGTTTTGTGATCTAAAATTGCTGGCAAACACATTTTTGAATGACTCTTTATCTGCTTCTGAGGAATATTTTTATTGTTCTTAAGGGCCAGAGTATAGATTGTTGCCAAAATGTTTCAAATTAAGTCCAGAGGTCTGGAATTTCTGGGCCCTTGCTCTATTATGTATCTAAAAATGTTTAACTTCTCTCTTGGAATTTCACAGTTTAGTGTGAGTTTGAACCACATGAATGTTAGATTGTAAAGCAATAATTTTAGAATTAGAATTTAGAATAGAATTTAGAATAAACTAGCTGTTATTTATTTAGATGAATTCTGGGTTAATCTTTCAATTCATCATATGATTTTAATTGTATGTAATTTGTGATTTCAGAGACTCCAGGAAGCAGAGAGCAGGAACCAAGAACTGAGCCAAAGTGTTACCTCTGCCACACGGCCCCTCCTGCGGCAGATAGAGAACCTGCAGGCCACGCTGGGAGCACAGACCTCTGCCTGGGAGAAACTGGAAAAGAACCTTTCTGACAGGCTGGGTGAGATGGTTTTAGCTTCTACTGAACTGTGAGGCTCTGGGTGAAGATGAGATGCCTGAAGGTCAATGTAAAGTTCACACTTGCCCAAAGTGGAGATGGTGGGTCAGGAGAGATAAGCACCAAACACTTTCCTGTGAGGAAATTGTGTGGGGGGTTATGCCTGGGTTCTTGGACAGGTAATCCTCTGGTTCTCTTTAAAAAAACACACTGTAGCATAGGATTGTAATGTGGAAGGGTTAAAGTGTCCATGTCCTTACAGCATCTAAGGGCACTGAGACACTGAAAGTATTCCAGCATGGAGCTTTTGCTGAGGTTCCAGATTGTAAAGTTTGGAATCATTTCCTTACCTAACTGCATAGGTGGTGATACATACATTGGGTGATACAGTAGTAACCTATTGTTTTAAATGAAAAATACATTAAAAGCCCAAAGGAGGACCCAAAGAAATGAGTTCCTTTCTAGAGGCAATCTGTAGTTGTATATTGCACTCTGAAGGAGTTTGAAATATCCTCCATCTCCATTGCTTTGATTCTCTGACTGTGTGTGAACAATATTTAATTTCCCTTACAAAAGAAACCAAGACATATATTTGAGGAAGATTAGTTGCATGTAAAAAAAAAATTAAATTCAGTTTTGATGCATAAAAAGTGGTCCATGTTATAGCTGTTTGATCAAGAAAGGTTAAAGTCCATGTTTTTCTTGCTGTTAGGTGAGTCTCAAACTCTTCTAGCAGCAGCAGCTGAAAGAGAACGTGCTGCTACAGAAGAACTTCTTGCTAATAAAATTCAGATGTCTTCTTCTGAGTCTCAGAATAGTCTTTTAAGGCAAGAAAATACCCGTCTTCAGGCTCAGCTGGAAGTGGAGAGAAACAAGTTGAAGAAAATGGAAAATGAAAACAGCAGGTGAGCTATTTTTTGATTAACAGCATTTATTTATAACTGTAATGAAATGTAGTGTTGATGCATCTATGTAAAATGTAGACAAAATGATACAAAATGTTGTTAAGGATATTTTGTTTCATCCTAGGGATTGAAAATGTTACATTCAGAACATTTTGTAGCCTTGCAGCTATGTTTGTTTTAAAACATGCCAATCTACAGAGAATAGAACAGAGAATACTTAGTGACTTTCTCTACCTCTTTGCTTCCTCCGTGTAGGTATGAGGTTGAGCTGGAAGGGCTCAAAGATGAGTATGCAAAAACCTTGGAAGATGCAAAGAAAGAAAAGGTATTGCCTAGTTCAGCTTTAATCTCTGTCATGGTTGAAATCTGAGCTAGCAGGAGGTTAAGAGCTTGTATTTCTTTGCAGACACTGCTGGCTACTCAGTTAGAAATGGAGAAGATGAAAGTTGAACAGGAGAGAAAGAAGGCAATGCTCGTGCAAGAAGCAGCAAAGGAGAAGGTACCAAAACCTAACATTTCTAAGTCTTATTGATACTGTCTTTATTTTGGTAGATATCTATGCCTGAAACTTTTGGTACCTGGCAATATCTTTCCAGTGAAATAGGTGTTGTGTTAGACTCACTGAAATAAGTTTTGAGTAATATTCTATTTAACCTGAGAAGAGATAAAATATGGATTGTTGTCTTAATCCTCTGTGTTCGAGTGCTCTTGGATCCTTTTTCTTCTGAAGCTACTTGTTTTCTTTGCTTAGACTACCAGCATTGCTTCCACTGAATTCCTGTTTTGTTTCACATGACTATGTGTAATGTGCCACATGCTTTCCAGCTGAAGTCACAAGTCACAGAGCGATCCTCAATAGTCATTAAAGTCATTACTGCTAATTAGCAGTTAGTATTCAAGTGAAGCTATTTCTGTTATTTGTTTCTTACTGTCTCCAGTTCTAAAATCTAAGTGCTTTCTCCTTCAGAGGTTAGCATGCTTGTAGATGCTGCCTGGAAAAAGGGGCCAGTCTGTTTTGAAGAGATATCAGTAAAACATTAGCATGTGAGAAATCCTGGAATGTAATTCATACACTTTATTTAAAAAGAAGAAAAAGGCTTTAACATTCCTCTTAACATTCATTCTAAGAAGAGATGTTCTTCTGGGTGTGAGATATTCTTTCTGTGATACATTTGGGCATACAAAACTGCCTTTGAGTCTTCCTTGGCTACTTAAAAGAGAACCTTTTCTGGTGTAATTTGCAGCTTCTGTCTTAATTTCCTGAAAGGCCTGAGATCTTGAGCACAGGCTGTAAGTGTTACAGCGCAGAAATTCTTTGTTGTTGAACTTTTGTATGTTTTAGGGCTAGGGCAGGTTGAAAATCTATCACATAGATAGTTTTTCTATAGTTTTTGGTGGAAAAAGGGAGGTTATTTATAGAATCTGTCTTTTGGCATGTTGTGAATGTTTTTTCTTTTTCTAACTGGTGATATTGGATGTCTTTGTTTGTTTTTAAGGACCGAAAGTCATTTACAGTTGAAACTGTATCAAGTACACCCTCAATGTCCCGCTCCAGTTCCATAAGTGGGGTGGACATGGCAGGTCTGCAGACCTCCTTCCTCTCACAGGTAGGATAGATCACCTATAATGGCTTCTTTTTTCTTGACAGACCACTTACTTTCCTCCTCAAGAACTTACTAACATAGAAAATGACTCTTCAAGAGTGTATTGGCCTTATACAAGGTAACTTCCTGTGCAGAAACGTCTAAAACTTGCTTACAAGATGTCTGTGATTGTAAAACATACCATTGATTTATTTTTACTTGCACTCCTGGTTTAGGGCACATCCCTGCTCCCTAGGCAGCATCATTGACTGCTGTACTCTGCTGTCTCCCACTGCTGCTCCTTCCCTGTCAATCCAGTTCCTGCTGTCAAAGGGTACCTGTATAAGTGTCAGGAGAACTTGCCAGGAGGGAGCTATCCCAAATTGTACCTATTCACCTTCAGCTTTTGTTTTGAAAACAAGCTTTAAGCATTGAAATGCTTGCCTAGCACAGTGCAATTTTAAATCTTAAACGATGTCATGTTTAGGAGAGGGAAGATTCCAAAATGGGCACATTTTTGTCTAATTTTCAGCTTCTCTAACCTTCTGTTTGTAGGATGAACCTCATGATCACTCATTTGGACCAATAGCTACCAGTGGGAGCAATCTCTATGATGCAATAAGGATGGGATCAGGCTCAAGTGTAATTGAAAACCTTCAGTCACAGCTAAAACTAAGAGAAGGAGAGATTTCACATCTACAGGTACCTTTTCAGAAAGCTTGGTCGGTGTTACGATGGTTCTGTGAACCAGCACAGCTGTGGAGGGATGAGCACAAGAAGGATTTATTGCTTCCTTTTTTGTTTTGGAAAGGACCATAAAACTTATCTGTCTGAAAAAGGTAAAAAATCCCAGCCACTGAAATTTGAGGAGAAAGTGGGAGTGGATCTGAGATGTGCTGTTTCACAGTTTGGCTTAAGAATGAGCTTTAATTACTGTGTATTTTGATATGGTGTTTTATAAATACAGTAAATTCTTTCCTTCTCTTACTTGTTGTGTGTTTACCTTAGCTGGAAATTGGAAACCTGGAGAAAACTCGATCAATAATGGCAGAAGAGCTGGTTAAATTAACAAATCAAAATGATGACCTTGAAGAAAAAGTGAAGGAAATACCCAAATTACGCACACAGTTAAAGGTAATTCTGGTGTAAATCCATCCTAAAATGTAGATAATTGCATTTCTTTAGGAATAGTCCTATCAGTTTAGGAATAATATTCAAATCTGTCTCCAAACATAAGTGATTGAAGAACCTGTTTTTTGCTTTTTGTTTTTTAAAATATAGTAGAATCTAAAAATGCCCACTCCAGGGTTAGGGAGTCACTTCAAAACACAGTTGTTGGAATCATGTGCTGTGCATAAGACTCTGTGCTAAATCAGGGAGAGACCATTTCAGTTTCTGTCATTTAGGCATTTGTCTGGAACTGGATTTTTGAGTAGAGGGAGTGTTTTGATAAATAGCATGGGTTTATGAGAGGTTGATGCAGAAGCTGAATATGTATCCAGTAGAGATATAGGAACTAGGGTAAATAATTGAATCCTAATGTTTAAGAATTTAAACTGAAATATTTGAAAAAGTTTTGGAATGATTTTTGAATACAGAGTGTTCAATTTTCTCATGAAACATTTCACAAACTGGTCATTCCTGTAGTAAAACAGTGCAGTTATATGAATGTTTTTAATGCTTATAGCAACTGAACTTCAAGGTGCTTCAGCATGTCCTCTGAAGCCAGCACTAATTCTTTTTATGATGTTTGGAGTATCTTCCTTTAACATCTAGGATATAAATCTGGCTGTATTCAAAGCACAGAGTATTTTTGAAGAGTTCACTGTGTGCTTCACTGTAGTTACACTTTGATAAGGTAATGCTGCACTTAATTCCCCTGATAGTGTCAAGCATTGTCCCAACAGCAACTTGTTTGAAGTGGAAGAGCAGTGAGGTAACAAACTGTGTCCTTGCAGGATCTGGATCAAAGGTACAACACGATTCTCCAGATGTATGGAGAGAAGGCAGAGGAGGCTGAGGAGCTCCGACTGGATCTGGAAGATGTGAAAAACATGTACAAGACTCAGATAGATGAACTTTTGAAACAAAGACAAAATTAATTCCTCATGGGACTCTTAACATTATATGGTGACAGACTGTAAAGATAATGGTTTATGTAAATGCTGAATTTAAATGTCTTGTAAAAAAACCCTGTATTATAGAAAATGTGACTATATAATAGAGTTCATATGTTGACAGAAGAATCAATGCTTTAAGTGTCCTGTTCTGTCTGCAGTTAAATTATTTGTGCAATATTTAAATTTTTTCTTCAGTCATCCCTTTATTTAAGTTTTTCTCACTGGTGGGTCGTTTTACTTGTACACAGCAGAAATGATGGTTGTTACCTTGTGAGACAGCACTGGAAGGCATAAGTGGTACTAAAGCAGCCCTTGATTCATCATCTCTGTAAACATATGAAAATCACATTAGAAGTCTTTTTTAAGTGTTCTTCATATGAGCTTTTCTAAAATCTCATCAGTTAATTTTTAATAACAAAGTAGCAGGGACTTGTTGTCTGAAGCATAACTGGTGGATATTTTTATGACAGGAAAATCTTAGATTTGTACTTGCAACATCTGAACATGCCAGGGTGATTAAACAAATCAGCTTAGTCTGACTACTTTATACTAAGTCTTCTAAAGCAGAGTGTGAGGCTCAGATGAGACTTCAAATTACAGCTTCATCTTGTATATTGCTTGTGTCCTCATGAGCAGTCTGGGGACAACACCTCTGCTTGTTATGATAAATGTGTTCAACTTTTAATACCAGAAATCTGAGCTATTAAATATCTGCTCTAGATTTAGTAGCTGATTTTTAACAGTAGCTAAAACAGTTCAGAAGAATGCAGAAAACTGATTTTTTAAAAATAAATTGCTGCAGATCTCATGGCTCCTTTTACACAAGTAGCAAGGGTTAGACTTCTTGTAAAATTGAACTGTGGCTTAATAATAGTTTTCAAGCAAGTCTCCAGTGGCTGCAGAGTATTTCTCATGCCATTTCTTAAGCAAGGTATTGGTCAAACAGCACTCATGTGACTTGGAGTTGAGCTGCATTTTTGGTAATGTCAGAGGAAATGTTTGAATTGGACCCTTGGGAATGCTGAGAATCGCGGGAAGACGCTTTCGTCTTCCTCTCTGCATTCCAGAGAGCAAATATTTTGCTGCATCTCAGAACCTACTCGTGTGAAATACTGGGCAGTTGAAATTCTTTGCTTATCACACCAGTGCCTCTGTTGGGAGAGGGTTTTTTTCCCAGAGCAGTGCACGTTGTAATTTGGGAACTCTTTTCTTGCTTGGGTATTCAGTGGCCTGACAGACAAAGGATGTGAAGGATGAGGAGTTGCTTCTGGGGAAATGCCTCTCGGTGATGTGACTTTGCTATGGGTGTTAAGGATTTATTCCTCACTGGGAGAACAGTTATTCACTGAAGTTACACAGGCAAGGGAATGCTCATGGAAAATCCTAGTCTCATTTGAGATTCAGGCAGTTACTATGTGAAGATTTCATTGAAGCCATAAAGCAAGAACACTAAAATTTGTTACAACTCCCCATCTGTCATAGAAACTTGTAACTGCTTTAATAAAAATACTTCTTTCTTTTCCTTTTTTTTTTTTTCTCATTGGGAGGTGGGAGGGAATTACCCTGTTGTTGTCTTCATTTCAGTTTTGGAATCTGTGGTGATTTTTCTTCTAAAAACCTCAGAATTTATGACTTTCCCTTCATCTTGAGGCATGGTTGGTGGCTCTGAGTTTCAGAAAAACCCCAAACCAATCAACCCTAAGCAAAAATCAGTCCATATTAAAACACTTTGTGGAATTGTACTGATTTTTGTCTGTTAGAATTATGATGTGCAAAGGTTAACTCAGCTTTTGCTTAAGAAAACTTTTTTTGATGGTCAAAGATTAGAAATTCTGTTCAGCTTTTATCTACTACAGCGAATCAATAAATTGCTGGTTTTCACCATGGTTTTTTTACAATCTTGGTAGACAAATGCAGCAGTAAAAAAAAAATAAATTACCCTTTGAACTTTTATTGGGATCTCTTGCTGCCAGTGCTTTTAAAAGTAACGTTTCCTGTGTAATGTGAGCAGATGCTCCTGAATGGCTGATGGGCAGTTCTGTCTTGGGCTGTCTTGGTTTTCAGGAAGAGCTTAGGTGAAAGGGAAATTTTAACATGCAATCAGCATTAACTGTTTTAGATGTAAAAATGTGAAAAGTATTAGATTTTTAAATTTTCCTAAAGTAGATGTAAATATTTGTATTGACTCTTTTTGGATTCTATATTCCCTTGCAGTGCACCCTTTACTATCACCTGAGAATCAGATGGCCTTCTGTGTCTTAATCATCAAAGCCTTAGAAAACAAAGTGGCTGTTGGAAGGTAACACAAATTATCCTGGTTTGGTCATATTTGATATAATTGTGTGCTTGTTTTGAAGAAGCATTAATGTCTGCTTGGACACATTTAATTCATTGCTCTTACTGAGATTGCCTAGAAGAGTAACGTATAAAATGAATAAGGGTAGAATTCTAATACTCACTTTTGTCTAAATTTATTATTTTAGAACATTCCTTCTGAAAGCAACTAATTTAGCTCTCATTTTCACTGCATATGCACATATGAAGAAATGTTATTTAAAGGTTACTCAGTGTAGTGTCCAGAGGGAGCTGAATGGCTAATGGAGAGGCCTCTGTGCATGTGGGTGGGTTTGGATGAGGAATGGGTTACTCTGGTACTCACTTCCTAAACGAGCTCAAGAGCCCATGTTCAAAATCCCATGTCAAAATCACATGAAAGAAGGATTAGTTCTATTTATTTTATTTTCCTGCTACAAGTCTGTTGTAATTTATGTACTTACGTTTTACTAAGGGCTATAATGATCCTTAATATGAGGTGAAATGGTTATCACAGTGAAATTAAACCCCTTGGATTCTAGTTGTAAAATATGTATAAACTGTAAAAAGCACGGGTCAGGGTAAAATAAAATTTTCCGCTAACAGTGTACTGTGGTTCTCTTTGAGAAAAGACTTAAAAATAGTTGTGGAGTGGGTGGGTGGGTGTGAATCTAGTGCTGTGAAAGGAAAATATTACTTAAGGTAGAAGATACCAGATATAGTTGTAATATAGCATTACAGATGCCAGTTAAAGTCTTGTGCCGTGTGCATTTAGAGACGAGGAGCTGGTTTATTTATATTGCACGGCAGTGATGGAGTTGTGGACAATGTGAAATTTAGACTAATTTCTTTTATTCAGGTAAGCAGTCTCTGCGGGGTCAGCAGCTCTGCCGGCGGATTCTCCCGCAGCTTTCGTGGCTACGGCTGAGCGTTTGCTCCTCGTTTGCGACCTGGGAACGAGGGGAGAAGGGGTGTGGGCTGTAGTGGAGGATTCGAAGCTCTCGAGTGTTGGCTCCTGTGCCTGCCCCGGCGCTCGTCGCTGGGGGAATTGGGTCAGACCGAAGGCGGTGCGGGGTGCCGGCGCGGGCAGGAGCGCGGCCGTGTGTCAGGGAGAGCCGGGCATCGCTTACCTCCGCCCGTGCGCCCGGGGCGGTTCGGGGGGACGCCTGGAACAATGGGGTGCCGGAGCCTGCGCTTCCTGCCGGGCGGCGGCAGGAAAAGGCCCTTTTCCTCCGCATCCTGCGCTCGCCGCTCCCGGGGCGGCAGCGCTTAATTTCCGGCAGCCGAAGGAAGACGCGGCCGGCCCGCCGCTGCTCCCCCGCGGGCAGGTGCCCTTCCCTGCGGGCCCCACCTGAGCCGCGCCGCCGGAGCCCGACCGCCCCGGCCCGGCCGGCTCCTCCTTCCTGCCTGCCCTCCTTCCCTGCCTTCGCTCCTTCCCTGCCTCCTCGCCCGGCTCCGCCGCCGCGGGCGGGGCACTCCCGGCTGCTCCCGGCGGCGCTCCCGGAGCGGGTGCCGCCCGCCCCTCCCTCACACCCGCGCAGCCCGGCGGGGCCGGCCCGGCGCTGCCCCCGGGACATGAGGATTGAGGCCGGCGGCGAGCGCCGAACGGGAGCAGCGGCCGGTGCCGTGGGCCGCGGGGCTGCCCGGGCCGGCGGGGCTGAGGCGCGCTGAGACCCGCGCAGAGAGGCGGTGAGGAGATGCGATGCCGGGCCGGGTCCAGCACGGGCATGACGAGCGTGGGTCGGGACCGGGGCTGGCTGGGCCGGAGGCTGGCTGCGGGTCTGGGTGTATGGTGGAACCAAGTCCGGCCTGGCACAGCGTGCCGGGCGCCTTCCCCAAGTGACGGCTCCTCAGCCAGCCCGGGGAGGGTAAGGGCCGCGTGTCTGGGGACACCGCAGGGTTTGTCATGGCAGAGGTGTGATGCCTGCGAGACACCCCCTTGCCCCGGGCTGTGTGCCGGGGAAAGGGACCTGAGTGACGGGTCAGCAGCGTGCCCGGGCTTTGTGTGGAAGCTGCTCTCATTGCTGGGAACGTGGCTCAAGAAGCCTCAGTGTCCTGAGGAAATCTCCTTTTGCAGGACGTCTCTAACTCCACCTTCCTCCCCCGCTCTAGGTTTCTGTACCTGGGAAATCTGAAGCGGTTCTTCTCAAACCAAACAGGTAAAACTACTTCTATTGCAGGAATTTTGCTAAAGGCTTCGGTTGAAAGCAAGCATGCAAATTTTAGCAAATTATAACACCAAAAAAGGTGGAGTTTAGATACAGGCCATACTTTTTTTTTTCCTCAGGAAGTTTAATGGTTCAAAGCAGGGGTGTTAGATGAGAAGGTTGTATTAGCAGGAAGGTATGCAGTCAGCTTTAGGGTATACAGATATGTGTGGGCTTGTGTGGGTATATGTGTGTATATATAAATACACTTCTGTTATACATAAAATTATATATAGAATATATATATATAGAATATACTCAGTAGTCAAGTTTCTTTAACATTTTTCTAAGCACTAGAAACAGGCATCCTGTAACAGACTTATCTGTGACCCTATATTTGTGTCTGCATAGTTTTCCTTCAGCTAACGATTAGCTCAAAGTGGAGAATGTATTATTTTTATACTAATTTTAAAACTAAAAATCCTTCTTTTCTCACCCCTCCCCCCCAGTTCTTCTACTTTTTCTCCCTTCTCACTGGATATTACATGCTCTATACTTAGTTTCCACACTGAACTCTCAGGATCCCTTGGGATTTAGCTAAAGTAAACACACCCATTTTAGCTTGACTGGGAGTTTGTGGTGCGTAATAACACTCAGTGACTAATGATTCAAAGATAATCCTGAGGTTGTGCAGTCTGGCCTCTCAGTGAAAGTTTGGTCTTCACAGGAAAAAGAAACCACCCCAGAAGTGCAAGTACAAATTCTTCCAGTATATGTCTGACTCTGACTGAATTTTGTCAATTTTGTCTTGTATGCTTGAAATGCTGCAGACATGTTAATTTCCTTTTTTTTTTTTCCCTATTTTATTTATAAAGTACAGAACTCACAGGTTGCCATGTTTATGTTGCTTGTGTTTGGATTGCTACTGCAAGAAACTCTGGCTAATTCCCAAGCTGAGAATCCTACTGAATTCCCAAACATCCTGGAAGAGCCATTCTATAGCTACAAAGCCATCAACTTGCCAGATGAGCACATCCCCTACTTTCTGCACAATAACCAGCACATTGCTGACATCTGTAAGCAGGATACTCTTTGCCCATATAAAGTAAGATTGCTTTTTCCTGTTGGTTTGTTCAAATCTCCTACTGGGGTGGTTTGTTCTTGGCAGTTGCAGCAGTTGAAGATGGTGATTAATTGGCCTCCTTGCCAATTAGTCAGGAAAAGGGTTTGTCTTGGAACATATTAAAGACAAAAGCGACATTGCTGTGCATGTGTGTCCTCTTTGGAGCCTCTGTTGTGCATGAAGAATCTGGGTGTTTCTCAAACTCTGTTTGAAAACAGACCAAACCAAAAGCCTTTTATGCAAGATTTATGAGCAAGATGTTGTTTAAAAGCTAACAACTAACTTCAGTAATTTCCCATTTTCCTGTTGCAAAACCTGATTCAGTCATTCTGTGTTGCAGAAACACTTGAAGAAACTAAAATCCTGCTGGGGTTATGAGAAATCTTGTAGTTCAGAAAACAGGTTCAGTTACCCAGTGTGTGATTATGTTGAAACTGGATGGTAAGTTTAATTTTAAAAGTCTACTGTACATTATGGTAAGGAAGAGTGTAGTGCTCACTTTGATGTAGCTGTGAAGTAAACATTGTTGTGATATTTAGAATTTAAAGCATGATTTTTTGTGGACACCTGTGTAAATATATATGTGTGTATTTATGCATAATGAGCCTTTCAATATGATTTAAAAAATCTAACTTTTTAAGGAAAAAAACACTGTTAGAAATGCTTCCTGCCAGAATGTTTTCATTATTCTGATTTAGCCTTGAATTCAGATTCCTAAAATAACTGTATTTCCTTTCTCAGCTTTAAAAACGGAAGAAAAAATGTTAAAAAAATTTGTACCCTTTTAGGGGAGAATAGCTTTAAATTGCCATTGATGTTTTCTCTCACATGCAGCCGATAAGTGCTTCCTGTTTTGGTATCTTAAATGCCAATAAAATAACTGGCTGGTTCTTCTGCTCTACTTTCAGTGGAAAAATGTTCTCTGTTGAAGTTATTAGTAGAATTGAGCAACAGACCTTGATTTGTTTCCTCTCTCCTTCACACATCAGGGCAAGTGACATCGAGACAGCCCAGCAGATATTCTGGAAACAAGCAGACTTTGGATATGTTCGAGAGAGGCTCAGTGAAATGAAAACCCATTGTAAGCCTGCAGCAACAGTAGGTATTTCTGACAGATGTGATGCTTTGTGCTTGTTTATAAAACTAATTTTTGTTATTGACAGAATTCTACTTGTTCTTAACAGGGGGATTCATCTCTGACCTGTTCCCAGTACCTTCAGCATTGCAGAGCAACAAACTTGTACATTGATTTACGAGCTGTAAAGAGAAACCACGACAGGTCTCTGATTTGCCTGTGTTGTAGCAAAAACGGGATAGCAGGGACAAGGATTTGAGAATTTGTTTAACAAAGCTGGTTTGCTTGTTGCCATGGGTTTTGATGATCAGAGACCTGTTGCTGAAGCCATGTAAAGGTTTGCACCTCTTCATTGCTGCTGCTGCTGTCAGCAGCACAGGTTGTTTAAACATCCAAGTTCTCAGTTTTATGGAATGATAATGGGTGATTGAAATCCTCCCTGATGGAAGAGAGGAAGACTTTCCCGTGTCCTCAGTCATGTCCTTCCTTGATCAGATGATGTGCAAAACACAATTGTTTTTGTCTGAGGCACCAACGCTTTTCCTGTACCTTTATACCAGATCCAGGAGCTGCATTTTTAGATACTGAGTGACTGAGGAGAGATCTGAACCTGGATCCTCCACATCCCAAATGAAAATGCTGCATATTGGAAACTGGATGAAAAAACCATGCCAGTGGTGCTGGCATGACCCTCTGCTTTGTCTCTGAAGTCAGTGTCCTGATCTGGTTCAAGACTGAGACTGATATTACCCTTCAGAAGGGCTTTGTCATCATCACAGCCTGTCCTGGAAGCTAATTTAGACAGTGCTTTTAGCTGGCAACTTGTTTTCGGGAAATTTGTTCTTGCACCTCACTCTTCATATGTCCTATCAAATCCTTGGGTAGTGAACTGGGTTGTGAAATCTGAGCTAAATTTCAGTAAGAAATTGTTAAAAACAACCAAAACCTCCAACCAGTGATGCTCCTGTCATGCAGTGATGCATCACTGCCATGTAGCAAAATGTAATTGAATTACTCATTTGGGTATGTGTAAAAAACTCTTAATAACATTCTGGGTGGATTAGTGCTGCTTTCTAAGGTGATGTCTAAACCTTCAAGGACACCACTATCTTTATTTGGGAGTTGTGGGAAACTCTTGATTTATGCTGAGGAAAATACTCAGGTTTTAAATATGTATGAAGTGCCCCGCTGAACTGAGACGAAGTAGCACTGGCTTGAGGATGTAATTGAGAGTGCAGGGCACTGGTGGCCCTGTTGCACAAAAGCTGATGGACTTTTTCTAATTTGCATTAGATTCAAAGAAGACTTTTTCCAGAAGGGAGAAATTGGCGGTCATTGCACCCTCGACGTTCAAGCATTTTTGGCTGAAGGTCAACGTAAGAGCCCTCTGCAGTCTTGGTAAGAATCTCTTGTCAAGGCTCCTTCCAAGTTCACTTGCTAATTATTTTTGATTTTTGTCATTGGCATTAGCAGCTGTGTGTAGGGGATTTCATATTGAGGAAAGATTGCTCCTTTTAAGGTCAATTTGAGAGTTCATGTTAGAAACCTCTGATAATTATATCTATGCACAAAGTCTGAACCACACTGTGTGTAATTGTGGCTTTTCCTCATTTGCAGCAGCAAAAAGATGTGAAAAAACCCTGCAATTGGAAGCCCTAACCTTTGGGTGTTTTCTGGGCACGGTGCTGGTGCTGTGCCTGATCTGTGTGTGGAAGGGGTGATTGTTTTGTGGGGAGATGCCTTGAAGCTGGCACTTGTGTGAGAGTTCACACAGCCCTTGGAGAGGATGATCTGGGTATGTGCTCACAGGTGTTCCCAGGCAGTCTGTGTTTGGAATGTGAGGTGGGCTGAGCCCACAGGCTGAGTGGGAAGTGCAGAGCATCACAGTTTGCATGTCAGCACTTCAAAGCTGCATTTCCAGCTAATTGATGAAGGAACTGGAGCCATTAAGGTCCATATAATAATTCATTTCTATGCTTTTCTTGTGGGTTTTTTTTCCCCCTTCACTTTTCATTGATGTTTAATTTAAGTCAAGAACTGCTGCAGAGGAGAAGGATTTTTCTCCTCTACCTGCTATTGTCATCACAACTGCTCATCCTTGTTTAGATCCAGGAACAATAAATACTACATCTACATTGACTATTCCAACCAAAGCATGGAAATCTTGCTTAAGTGTCTTTGGCAATGCAGATCAAGTTGGATGGACCCACAGATTTAGGCTCTGAAGCTTTGTTGCATCCCTGCTGCCTTGATTTGGAGATCAAAGGTGCTGTTCACTCCTGAGATCAAAGGCAGTGTTTAACCTCTAGAAGCCCTGAAGAACTTTCCATTATAATTTCAAATCATTTTAATTGTCAGACTCTCTCAGTTTTCAGCAGTCCTGTTAACTCAGATGGACTGGCTGGACAGTTACTAAGCCTGAGACACATGAAGTACATTTGTTTAAACGTGTTGATGTCAAAGCATGTTCTGTGTGATTGAATCTTTCCAGGTTTGCAGAACTCCAGACATTCACTGCATTAGACTTCAGGCCTCTAGAAGATGAGAAGTGTGACATTGTTATTGAAAAGCCAACATACTTCATGAAATTAGATGCAGGTAATTGGTATCTTTAGTTTTGGGGTATTTTTTTGTACTGCAGTAAAAAGCTCATATTCTACTTGCCCATCTATTTATACCTTTGTGATTGTTAAGTTCACTTGTAACATGAAAAGTGATGTGACTTTTTCATTCCTTTTTTTGGTGCAGTTCCAGTGATGAACTTGGAAACTGAAATTTGAAAATCTTATAACTTCCCACAGAAGATTAAAAAAAAAATCAGAACCATTTCCTGTTGTTTGCCTTGCACAGTTGTTCTCTGGGCTGTGGTTTGGCAGTGTTTAACTTTGTGCCAAAGGCTGTTCTGTACAGTCTCTGCCTGTGCTTCTGCAGGACAGGTTTCACACCATGAGACACAAAGTGTGGGTGTCTGTGTCTTGTAGGATGTGCTCAGCAGCAGGACCCTGTGTGGATTGGATGATAGGGAAGAGAAGCAGTGTTCCAAGAGGGGCAGCACCCAGGCATTTGTAGGAATCTGACATTTTTTGAGCTTCACCAGCTGTTTTGTTGGTGCAGCACTGTTTGCAGCCAGGTGTTAATGGAGGAGGTGTGGAGGATGCAGACAAAGCAGGCAGCTGCCATGGGGTGAGCTGTGTGTGAGCAGGGTGCTCGTGTGCTGTGTTCTGCCTGTGACACAGCACTGGGACCCGAATTCCTCCTCTTCCTTTGCCAGTGCCTTATGAACTGGACTGTGTTACCTCCTTTGTGTTTGCTCCTTTGTTTCACGGGAGTTTTCTGTGCACCAAGAATGAACAAGAGAGAAACGCTAAGGAATGACTTGGGCTTTGGCTTGTGTGGAAATACAGGTTCTGTGTGGTAGTCCCACGGACAGAGCTGCCCTTAGCCCCACTAAAGCAGAACCAAGATCTGTGCTGAAGGCCAGTTTTCCTGTTTCCTTGTGTCTGACTGGGCTGTGTTAAAGCAGGGGTTCCTTTCACATCCTTCAGAGAGCAGCTGCAGACTGCAAAGAGAAACAGCACGTGAAGCTCATCTTTTTCTTATTCTTTCTTTTGGCCACTGTTCTAACTCTCTTGTACTTTTTAAAAACACATTTTACCTCAGATTTCTCACCTTGATTCCTTCCCTTTAGAGGTTCCCTTTTTTAGGTTGTAATGGGAGGATTCAGTCAGAAGCAGGGGGAAGCTAATTTAAAATGCAGGATACTAATAAGGAAAAATGCATAAACCAATAAAAGTGGAGCAAACAATGCAGTGTTTTGCTAACAATTCTTTCTTCCTCAGGTGTTAATATGTACCATCACTTCTGTGATTTTGTCAATCTTTACATTACCCAGCATATCAATAATTCCTTCAGTACTGATGTCAACATAGTCATGTGGGACACTGTAAGTCTGCTGTGCTTTTACCATATTTGTGATGGGTGGTATTTCTGCTTTGTAGAGACTCTGAAGGCTTTAGTAGCCAATCCTTAGCTCTCTTGTGGGCATAGCCATGTGGAACTGATACATTTTTGGATCCTTTTATTCCAGGTGCATGAGTAATAGTTAGGGCACAGATTTTCTCTGATAAACCATGTGCTGTTGGAATGCTCAGCTTTGCTGGTACACAGTTATGCCTTTTTTTGGTGTGACCTCAAAAATAACATGATCAGTATTTCTAGTCTGTAGCATTTGAAGTTTTAACTGTTTTTGTAGGCTTTTGTCTCTTGGAATATTGAAGTAGATTTGCTCAACTGTTTCTTCTATATTTAAAAATAAATGCAGTCTTGCATGTTTGTAAATCAGTAATGTGCAGCCTGTAGCTAAATTAAATCCTTATCTATATTAAAACAGAGTTTAATATTTAATTCCTTTAAGTAGCCTTCTTGCAGGTACTTCCCTTGATCACCTCTCACATTGCCGTGATAACATATAAACCAAGTTTTTAAGTGGGGCTGTTTCTGCTCTACTGCTGAGTTGAAATAATGACTGTGTTTAAGAGTAAATATTAGTTTTATTGGATAGTATTTAAGTTGTGTAGGAGGGTATTAAACTAAATAAAAAACAACTGAGCAATTTGTAATATGCCAGATAATGTGCATAATCAGGTCAAGAAATAACAGTTCTTGAATATGACACTGCCCCACACCTGTTTGTGATCATGAAGTGCTGAGTTTTGTTTCTGAGTAGTGCTAGGACAACTAAACTTCAATATAGAACTGCAAATATCACCTGCTTGCTGTTTAATGAGAAACCTGTTTGGCTAGAAGAAACTCTTTTTTCTAATTCTATTACATTTTAAAGCTAAAATCAGTGCCGTCTGTCAGATAAGTGAGCTCTCTAGGTGTTGTACAGGGACCTGTTAGTGCAGCTCTGATGGCTTTCTGAAAAGATCAGGTGTCAGACAGCATTGCAAATTACTTTGAAAAGCAGCTCTTTGTCTTACATCGTGTTGCTGAATCAAATAACTCTTTCAAATGCACCATCCAAAGTAGTGCCACACAGTTATCATTTTAAATGAGCATTACCTGCTCAGGCAGCTGGAGTTCATTGCTGTGCAGAACCAGGTGATGGCACCAGTCAACTGCTGATCAACTGTCTGTGCTCATCAAAAGGTGGACTTGAGCTTATTATTCATTCTCTTTTTTTTTTTCCTTGATGCAATTGGATTTGGCCATACTTCCTAGCTACTGTTCTTATTAAAGAGTAATGCCCTTAGATGTAGGTTAAACAAAGCAGAAAATGAGTAGGAATTCCACTGGGTGTTGGTGTGCAGATCCTCTGTGAGTGCAGGGAAGCAATGTTTATAAAGCACTTTTTAGGAGAGCAGAGAGGGTTAGAAAGTGGTGCTTTCATCAGTTCTCCACTTCTAATCTGGGACAGCAGTTCTTGTAAGACATGGCCAGAAAGGAGTCTGGATTGTAAAATTCATTAAAATTGAAGAGGAAGAGGAAGGCCTCTTGAACAGAAGGAAATCTGGTGCCCTTTAGATTCTTTTACATTTCACCAGATATCTGTTCTCTTCTGCCATCATTTGTAGCCTTATTTTCAAACTTCTTATTGAGAATGTTCCCACATTACTTTCCAAGCAGCCTGAGCCAGCCCCAGAGTTGAAAGGAAGCTTTAGTGAGAATCTGCACCAGGGCTACTGAGGGCACATTTAATTGCATTCAAAGAGCAAGAGGTGGTGACTCAGCCCCGGGATGTGTAGGAAATGTGACAGATTGAAGGCAGCAGCCCCTGCTGCTGGGATAATGTTGTAGGGAGTGGATGGCTCTTTAAAGGTTCCCCACAGGTTGTTGCTGCAAAGGGGAAAGTTTTTTACTGCTCTGTGTAGAAACTCCTTTGCTGTTTCTTCCATCAAATCAGATCATTGCCTTCAATTTGTGATACATGTTCCATATGCAAGTGAGAATCCCAAAACAGGCAAATGCAAAACAAGCTTGTTGTCACTTTTTACCTCAAACTTCAGTGCTGCACTTGAATTCCCAGGTGTTTTTTTAAGTCTTAGGAGTCAAAGTTCAGGCCTTCCACCACCCCTATATTTCTGTTACTTCAAATTTACCTTGTGTTCTGTTGACTCTGGGAAAAGTACTAAGTAATTCTCACTCTTAATTCAGAAATTCTAATCTGCTACTGAAGAAATTGTCTAGTTTGCTAATTTATAGAAGTTTTTATTAAAAATTAACTACCTGACAGGTAATTTGAGTTGCCTGCCAGTGCAAACACAGAGTTTGGAGCTGTGCAATGTCTGTGTTCTGTGCTAGGCTGTCTTGGGTCCCGTGGTGGTGCTGCACATATTAACTGTGTATTAAAACTCATGTACAGAACTTGTAAATCATGAAGAGGGGTTCTAATATGCATTTATGTAATTGTGTACCCTTGTGTTTTTTGCTTTCCTCCTAGAGCTCGTATGGCTACGGGGACCTGTTCAGTGAGACTTGGAAGGCATTTACTGACCATGAAATAATTCACTTGAAAACCTTTGACTCTAAAAGGGTATGGAATTCTAGATTTTGTTTTCATTCATGGTCACTAAGAAGCCAATATGACAACTTCTCAAGCTGCTTGTGGTTTTGGGTGTTCCAGAGGAAAGCACTAATACTTTCCATGCATGTTTAATTTGTGTAATATGAGTATTCTACCTCAGAAACAAGAGACAGAGCTGTAACCTAATTCTGGGGTGTCTGTCCTTTATATAGATGGACCAAACCTTTATGTCCTGAGAAGTGGTATTTATGAATGGATTTTGCTTCTGCAGGACTCCAAACTGAAGTTAAGGGTTATCAAATGGTCTTTCTAAAGTCTTCTGATTCCTCCTGAGGTATTTCTTTCCCCCTGTAACTATTTGCATTCCTGCTGCTTATCATTAAAAAAATTTATACCAAAAAAATGTATCCATTCATTCAGAGCTCATTTTAGTCTCTTAAATCTAGTTGTAACTAGATCACTAACTGGTTTCCTTCTCTTTAGTCCATGTTTGTTCTGTTTTGGGGTGTTTTCATCACCTCTTCCCACAGTTGCATCTGTGTGGTCCCAAGTGAGAGCTCTGTTGGGATCAGGATTGTCTTTGTTCCATTCATTTGCACAGCCAGAGCAGTGAGGCTGTCCGTGGCAGGAGCAGTAATTGCTGGCTATTAAGAGCAGGGCTGGCAGTGGATGGGCCAGGAAGGCAGCAGTGGGGTGTAACTCCTTGTGATCCCCTCCAGGTGTGCTTTAAAGAAGCCGTGTTCTCTCTGCTGCCCCGGATGCGATATGGATTGTTCTATAACACACCTCTGGTGAGTCCCTTTGTCCATCCATTCTCACTGGGGCAGGTGTGGCAGGGTGGAATCTGAGCTGGTGAATCCCTCCAGTATGATGAAATGCACTGCAGTGAAGGTCCAACTCCAAATGGAATGATCTTCCCTAAATATTGGGATTTTAAAGTTACTCCAGCTGGTTGTGTGCTGTCCCCTATGTCACAGCTCAGGAGGTGCACATTATTCCTCTTTAATGGGTGGGCACTATGAACTAAGTGCTATTTTTGCAGAGCCCAAGAGCTTGAACACAGTCAGGCTTCCGTGAGGGTATTAGCTCACACACTCAGGCTCTAGCACTAGAGAGATTTATATTTCTTTCTAAATGGAAGTGCCACTTGTGTTGCAGTGAATAGTGACATGTGCAGCACAGTGCATGATACTGGGCTTTTGTTCCACAAGAATGGCAAAAACCTGATCACAAAGCTCAGTTTTCTGTGCAGAATAACCTGGTATATTACCAATTGCTTTGTTAATTTCAGATCTCTGGCTGTCACGGTACGGGGCTGTTCCGAGCGTTTTCTCAGCACGTACTACACAGATTAAATATTACACAGGAAGGACCCAAGGTATGATAACTGCATCATGCAGCTGTAATATGGAGCTGGTGGCTCTTGCCAGAGAACAGCAATAGCAAACTGAACCCAGTGGGGTACGAGGATGTATCTGTACTTTTTGTCCTTTCCTGTGACGTTTAGGGTTTGGTTTTTGTCTGTAAAGGCCTTCAGGAAATATTTGTGTATGTTTGTGGAAGTTGCCCTTGTGTCTTATTTCTACAGGACAGACTTTAGAACATTCTCCTTCCAACCTTAGGCTCTCATCCTGGTATCCATTCTCTGTGCTCCAGGCCTTTGTGTCCTTCCTAATTAAGTCAGACCCGTGTTCCATGGAGCAGCAGTGGGGATCCCACAGAGCAGTGCAGAGCTTGCCCTTTATCAATCCTCTTGGATACTGCTGAGCTTGGATCAGAGCTGGAAATGGTGGAATCTGGCCCTTCCATGCTTGCCCAGCACCATCTGTCTGGTCTGGGCTTCTCTGTTGCTCACACTGATGGGTTTTGCACGTTGCCTTGGTGGCCAGGGCAGTTCTGGCCTAGCTGAGGTTGAAGTGTCTGCTGGAGAGTGGCCCACATATTATTGCTGAGGGGCACATTGAGAGCTCTGCACAGGCATTTAGTTATGCTTCTCCTGCTGGCACTAATGGGAGTCATGCAGTTAAATCTCTTTATTTCACTTGGAACGCTCACCCCTGTGAGTCCAATTAATTAAAAGAGGTAAAAGGAGGAGCTGTTATAGAAGTAAAATATTTTTTTCCCAAGGAACTTGTGCACAAGCCATGCAGAAAGCTGCTTTCCTGCTTTCGAAAACTGCCATATAACGTGCAATACAAAGGCTCTTTTGTACTGAATCAAATAAATCTTTCAGAAAATATTTTGTTCTTGGTTAATAATCAGACTCTCACAAAGTTTTGGATGCTTTGAATCTGTCGGAAAATACGATGGGAATTTTAAGGTGGTTACATCATCTATTTATTACATGTGGAAGGAACATATTTAGTTGCTCAAATAATTGCCAGAAGTAAGTATGGAAGAGTTTGGGATTGTTTTTTTTGTGAGGGCTGCCTCTTACCTAATACACTGCTGCTTCTTTCTTTTTAGGATGGGAAAATCCGAGTCACCATCCTCGCACGCAGCACAGATTACAGGAAAATATTAAACCAGAATGAGGTGTGGTCCTTTTTATTTTTAAAAAAGATTTATTAGAAGCTAAGTTTCGCTCATTGGATTGATTTTTTTTTTTCAGGTACAGCCAAGATATCTGTTTTCTGGCAAATCTTGGACAAATATGTCCAATGTTTATATTAATTTGTTCTAAAATGTCTTCTAGGCAGTCTCCATTTCTGTACCCCAGACACTGAACCTTGCTGCCCTTTCTAAATATCCAATGGCAGTCTACAAATGTAATACTAAAAGTATTTCCTCTGAGCAAACAGACACTGCAGAGCTTCTGATAAAATTAAATTATTTCACTTTCAGATTATTCCTTTTATTTATAGCATGTCCAGTGTTGAAGTCTAACAAAACCCTTTGTAATGCCTGCAGACTGGAATGCACGAGCCCTTGCATCAGAGTTTGTGCACTCAAAACATAATGAATTTTCATATTGATTCACGTTTTTGAATCATGCAACTTCGTGGACTTGTGTAAAAGCTTCTTTCATGGTAAAATGATAATATTTAATGTTTTCATACCTGTTTTCATTCTCTGCTGTTAGTGCCTGACAGAAATGAATTGGGATTATCATCCCCACCTTATGCAGGGAGAAACTGAGGCTCGTGTGATGCAGTAACTCAGTGACAGAGCAGACAGAGCAAAGGATTTGTGCTTTATCTGCTGGGCTGTCCTCACTTCATGCCTCCACTGGTGCATGTGGTTTGTGTTCTGGTAAAATGGCAAAGGGAGAAGTTGGTTTTGTCTTTACCAGGTCAGCAGTGCAAGGGAGCAATTAACTGAAGGAGGACACCAAACAATTGTGTTTTTGTTATTCTCCTCAGCTTGTGAATGCCTTGAAAACAGTGTCAACGCTGGAGGTCAGAGTGGTGGACTACAAATACAAGTGAGTTGGTGGACGAAACTGGTGTGAGCTCATGCTGCCTGTGGCTGCTGAAAGCTGTGTCTGTCCCGAGGTCTAAGCTGGGAAAAATCCAAGGACTGGGAAGGAAAAGTGTTACTGAGGGAATGGGTGGATGAGGTAGTTGAGCATTCCCATCCTCTAATGCACTAGTGAGAGTTAGTAGGCTCAGGTTAAAGCTCCTGTGCAATGAGCAAGGTTTGAAATCCCTTTTGTTCCCTCTCCCAAAGCCAGGTGTGTTCCCACCACCTTTCTGCATTGGCTGATGCTCTGCAATAACTGTGTCAACAGGGATTTCTCTTGTATAATGCTGGTGTCTTGTTTTATGTGAGCCTTAGTTCAGTAATCAATAAAAACTCTGATTATTTACTGCTCTGGTGGCCCCCAAAGACACCACTTGAGGTCAGTTTGTGGTGCCAGGTGTAGTAGGCACCGTGCCAGGAACAAATGGATTGAAGGAAAAGTTCCCAAACTGTACATGCCTGTCCCAAATGGCAGCAGCTCCACCTGGAGCTGTCATGAATTGTGCAGGAAAAGTGAGAAACAGAAGCAGCCCTGAGAGATCTGTGTTCTGACCAAACAGAGACAGTGGGAGGAAGTTTATTGGTGTGTTTTACATGACACTGAATGCAGTTCAGAAACAGGTGTTTTATGCTGGGTTTTTTGGTTTTGTTTGGGGTATTTTGTTTGTAGTTTTGGGTTTTTTTTCAGGAAGGTACATTTTTTTAAAGGCCAGTAAAAAGAAAAACCCTTAAACTTGCTGACAAAAAATATTTTTGAAAAAAAGTCTTGTGAAGTTTTGAAACCTGCCTGCATTTCTTTTACTTCTGTGCTGAGTTATTGCTGTCTGCAGCATTTGTGATTCTTAGTATTGTTCCTTGAAAAATCAATTCTCTCTTTCAGTATTCCCTTAAGCCAGTTTTGTGCTTTCCCCATGTTCTGCTGTGGTGGATAGAGCTGCCACATCATCACCACTTTTGTTGTGTTGTCTGCAGGGAACTTGAATTTTCGGAGCAGTTGAGAATCACCCACAACTCTGACATATTCATTGGGATGCACGGAGCTGGCCTGACCCATCTGCTCTTTCTGCCAGACTGGGCTGTTGTGTTTGAGCTGTGAGTCTGTCTGTCTCTGCTTCCCCCTCTACTGCACACACAACTGCTCCTGTTTGTTCCTGTGTGTTCACGACGCCTCTCCCTTCCTGCTATTTGACCATGAATGTTTGTCTTGTTTAGATTTCATTTTTGGCAGCCTCTTGTCCTGTGGATCAAAACAGAGAAAGCTTTCATTATAAAATACAGTGTAATTATATCATACAGGCTTAGCCTGTGATTTCTTAATCTGCCATGGTATCAACAGAATGGGAAAATGGCAAACAAGGAGAAAACCTCACTGCTCAGGTTCTGCCTGGCAAGTCTGAGATCTAATGATGTTTTAGTGATCCAGGTGAATTGGTTATGTGCATGTCCAGGGTGCTGGCAACCCCCTGGAGGTTTTCATATCCTCCTTTTTCTGCTCAGGACGTGAGCACCAGCTTGCTGGCCAAGGTCAGCCCTGTCATTGTGTTTTGCCTAAATTGCTCTTGTAGCTTCCTTTTAGACATATTTTGTCACAAAGTGTGGGTGCCAGCAGACACTCCAGTCCTACAGAACTAAGCAGAAATCCCAAATGCTTGTTAGAAGAGCACTGAATTCTTCATCCTGGGAAATTCTGCTGTGGGAAGGCTGCAGAACTGGTGTTTTCCAGCATAGTCTTGGCTTGAGCATGTTTTGTCCAGTCTCCAAACAAGTTCAGAAAGCCAGGGCTTGTTTTTCAGATGTCCAAGAGCTGCTGCAGCTGGACAGAGCCATGTCTGACATGCAGATGTGCCTCAAACTGCCTCCAAGGCCACATCTTCAGAGCAGAAGGCTGCCCTTGTTGTTGTTTCAGTGGAGCAGAATTTGTCCATGGTTTTGGTGCCTTAGAACTGCACAACAGACATTTCAGTTTTTTCCTGTTTCACCCTGGTAAACTTCAGCACAATCTCTGTAGGTAAATATGTTTTTTCTGCCTGTGCCTAGATACAATTGTGAAGATGAACGTTGTTACCTGGATTTGGCAAGGCTGAGAGGCATTCATTACATCACTTGGAGGAAAAGGAATAAAGTATTCCCTCAAGATCAGGTAATGGTGGCCACACTGGAAGGGTGAGGTGCTAGAATTGAAGGACTTCACAGTTATCTTGCTTTACCTACCTGTGTTCTGGTATTTGAAATACGATTTTCATTCTTTAGACCAAATTAACTTCCCTATTGTGATTAAGAAATCATTTGATGTTAATGGCTGAGGGAAGAAGAGAAATGAAATTAATTGGCCATTAACCATTCATAGTGTGGCTGTTATGCAGTTACTTTGCTGATTCCTTTGCCTCAGAGCAGATCAGTGGATCAGAAATAATAAATTAAAATGTCAAATCCTCAATGTTTTTCTGGCTTTTTTGAATGGAAGATGTATTGATTCTTTTTTTTTTCTGTCTAAAAGTCCTTATCTTGTTTTTCTAGGGACACCACCCAACACTGGGAGAACATCCAAAATTTACAAACTACTCCTTTGATGTGGAAGAATTTATGTATTTGGTGCTTCTGGCTGCAAATCATGTTTCACAGCATTCGAAGTGGCCATTTAGGGTAAAACATGATGAATTCTAAATTAGACTTCTGACTGAAATACTGTTTTTAATTGATCACAGAATGGTTTGGGTTGGAGAGGGTTTTTAAAGACCATCTCATTCCAAACCCCTGCCATGGGCAGGGCACCTTCCACTATCCCAGGTTGCTGCAAGCTCCATCCAGCCTGGCCTTGGACACTTCCAGGGCTCCAGGGGCAGCCACAGCTTCTCTGGGCACCCTGTGCCAGGGTCTCAGCACCCTCACAGGGAAGAATTTGTCCCTTGTATCCAATCTAAACCCACTCCCTGTCAGTTTGAAGCCATTCCCCTTGTCCTGTCACTACATGCCCATAAATAAACAAATTTCCCCCTATGAGGGAAATAACTCATTATGAATTTGTCAGACCACTTCTTAGCACCATATCTTTATAATTCCTTTCTAATCTGGGAGGTTTTGATATGTAAAAACTATTTTTCAGACTCTTTCTAGTTTTTTGCACTGTATTTTTTTGCATTCCAGATTCTGAAATCCTTGTCTTTATACAAAGATATGTCCACCCATTTCATGTAAGGTTTTTTGGGGTAGATCCAGGGTCAACAGACAATGCAAGCTTCTACTTTAAATTTAGAAACATTTTCACATTGGAGAGCACAACCTTATGGTTTTGCATTCGATTATAAACTTGGACTCTTGTCCCTGTAGTTACAAATGCTCCAATATAAGAGGTCTGCACAGTAGGTTCAGTCAGTTTTCTGTTTCAGAGCAGGTAAATATTTTCCTAAGTGAATACTTAAACTTTCAGGTAATCTGGGCGTTTTCTACTTCTTCACATAAACCAGCACTCTGCATTGGAAAACTTGAGCAAATTGGAATAAAACTTGAGGTTTTTGAGGATTCTAAAGGGACTGGCCTTCTAGTTTTTTTAATGACAAGTGATAAGATGTATGAAGTGTCTTTCAGCTGCAGCTGAAAGGAAAGGAATTAATGAGGAACCTTGTTCTTGGAGTCACTAAAAGCCCAATTGTTAATATTCTTGTTTCCTCAAAATGTTGAAGAGTTAATCCAGAAAATGTTTTAAATGAATCTTTCCAAAGCCAGTAGCACAGTTCACTGTTTTCAGTGAAGAGAACATTAAGCCAAAGCTGAGTTCTTTTTGAAATTCCCCCTGGAGCTGAGATGTTCCAGTGGGGAAGATAAAGGTGGTAGTTCTGTTGTCTTAAGTGGGGCCAGAAGGATGAGCAGAAGAATCGAGTTCAGTGAGATAAAACCCAAGAGTTCTGTGTTAAATGATGGATTTTTGGGGAATGTATCCCTGTGCTGGACTTGCAGTTGTGCCACAGGGCTCGGAGCAGGCACACATTTGTATGGAAAAGCAGGAGAATTCTGGTAAATACAAACATTTCACTGCTCTAATTGTAGATGGTATTGACTTCCCTTCCCCAGCAATTTCACAGAGTGTGGGTGCATTGCTGACCTGTCTGTGCTGGTAGGGATGAGTTACTGTAAGCATAATTTTCATACAGATCTCTCACCACCTTAATCAGTGCATAGGGGAAGCTGGGTAGAGCTGAGACCTTCATATATTTTGTGTGTGTGGTGTAATTCTTCCTGGAGAGTGTTGTCTTACTGAGGGAGGAAACTGTTTCACTTTAAAGAACCATAGAAGCAAAATTGCACTTCTTAACATGAGGGGGGGGGAAAAAAAGCCCTTGAGCAATACCATTTCCTGTATTTGTGTGTGTCTGTTGGGGTTTTTACCTTGTGGGATTTTTAAAGTAAAAAAAAAAATATAAAACTTAAGTCAGTAAAATGTCTGAGTTTGAATGAAACCAAGTCAAAGTAAAGAAGACATTTAATTATGAACTGTGCACATAATTTTTTTAATAAAAAGCTTTTTAACTTAAAAAAAGGTGTAAAATTTTTGGTCATAGTTTGACAGGTTTTAGAGGCAAATGTTTTAAATACCATTAATTGCATGGAGTCACATCTCTGCTTTTTCCTGCCATGACAGCTTGGTGTTCTGAGGTCCAAAGTGGTATTCAGGTCTATTTATTTTTAGGAATCATTCAGAGGTAATGCTGCCATCCTGCACTGCTGGCTTTAGTGCTGGGCATTTGAAGATTGGTTTGTGAAAATCTCTGTGTTTATTTAACTTCCTGTGGTGCAGGTGACGCTGCTGAAGGCAGTGAGTGAGTGCTTGAGTCTGCACAGAAGCAGCTAACAAGGAGCTGCTCTTTCAAGTGCTCACTAAAACAAATGGTTGAACATATGTGTGGAGGAGAGGCTGCAGGGACTTAATCCAAGGGCAAAATATCCTGCCAACATTCACCAGTTTCAGCAGATTTGAGTGCAGTGTCCACAGCTGATGGCCGACATGTTACTCAGCCTTTATGGCTTAATATTGCTGGGATGAAGAGACTGTTTGTGTTGATTAACTTTACAAATAGTACAACATTTTCTTGGCAGCAGAAGGAGGTTTGGTTGGGTTTTTGGGGTTTGCCAATAAATCCTGAGGGAGCTGGAACAACAGCAAAGATCTGGCTTGTGACTTGAAGAGCATCTTGGTCTGTCTGGAATTTGGAATTTGAGGGAATCCATGAGACTTTTGGGCCACTTGATGTTAAGGCAGGATATAGCTCTGGGTTATAATTTCCTAAGAGACCATGGGAATCTTGTTCCTCGCTACTTCTAATTTGTAAAAAATTTTTTTTTGGTCTCTCCAGTTAACCCAAGTTTAGAGTGTGTGTTTAAGTGGCACATTGGCATCAGTGTGATGAATTCAGTTTGGGGACTTCATGTAATGCTGCCAATCCTGAATGCTTTTGGGATTGCCTGTGTTTCCTGTACAGTGTAAACCAAGAGCTGGTTTGGAATAAAAAATAATTTATGGATGCGTGTGGTTTCTTTCCTTTTTACTTCAGAAGTTGTCAAGATGGAATTTCAGTTTTTTTCTTTGGGAAGTTCTGTGGAAGTTGGGTAAGTGTGAGAAATGGTTTGTGATGGGGAGGTGACAAATCAGCATTACTAATCTTAAGAGCCTGATTATAAATATTAAGGCAATACATTTTTAAAAGCCATTAAGTAATAATGGAATTGTTTAATTTTTGCTGTTAATCTTACCAGTACCATTAATGAGATGACTCAGGGTTTAGCATATCTCTTAATCTTGATTTTTTTTTAAGGAGAAAAACTGAACAAAACGTTCTCCTTGAGAGCTTTTTATGTGCTCAGAAGGGTAAAATGTTTGATTTCAACTTTGAATAATTGTTTCAATTTGCAGTGTTTGCCTTAAGTTGAGCTCTTACTTCCACTCCTCTGAACACACGTTTCTCGTGGATTGGGCTTTTTGCCTGAAATAAATGAGCTGCTATTGAATACCCTCTGCCTTTGGCCCTGAAATGGCCACAGCAGGTTGGGTTTTTGTTGTTCATTCATGAACTCTCCTCATTCTTGCATTTCAGGTCCTCACCTCAGGCCTGGGTGTGAGGGTGTTACTGAAGCGCTGCTCAGAATTGGAGCCCTCCTGAGTCAGTGCCTGGGCTCTGGCTCATCCCAGCCCAGTCCAGCTGCCTCTCCCAAACCCTGCAGTTTGAACTGTGCCTGTAGTGCAGCTGAAAACAGCATTTTGTGTTTGGGGGGAGAGAGATGCACATAGGGAATGAGAGAGGTGAGGAGGGAGGAACAAGTGTAAAATTTCAGGTGGGTAAAAATGTCAGAGAGCTGGAGCTCAGGAGACCTCTGGGAATGTGGTTATAAATTGAGTGAAATGTGTGGAAACCCAGTTGGGACAGAGCCAAAAACGAGGGGAGTGAAGATGTTCACATCACAAACTGCAGGGAGGTACAGGAGGGGGAAAGGAAAGGTCCTGAATTCCCTTGAGTCTGAGCCAGGAGAGGGCAGCAGCATCCCTGGCCGGGGGGGGCTTGTGGGGAGAAGGGACAGGGCTGAAAAACTGGGTGGTGATGTGGGAGTTCTGCTGGAGAGATGAAGGAAAGGGCAGGGGAGGTTGAAAGGGGAGGTTGCCACAGCTGGGTGAAGCTGACAGCACATTACAGGGGTAATTTTTTATTGGCTGCTGTTCTCTCTTGCAACACTGAAATATTTTTATAATACAATCATATAATACAGATAAAATAAAAATATAACCTCTCTATATAAATAAAATAGAATAAGTAATATATAAATATATATAACATTAAGTATTTGTTATTACCATTATCTTCTGGATAGGTGAATAAAACTCAAATAACGAACTATTTCTTAATTTCATTTATGTTTTCTTTGTTTCCCTTCCCTTTCCAATCATTCCATGGCAAACCAAAAAGGAGGAGAAGTAGAAAAAAAAGATAAATTGCAGTATTACTGAGAATAAATGTTTTGAATACGTATAACTTCTACAGAGGCATTTTTCTTTTGACTTGGACTTTTTAAAAATCAAATCCTGTTTTGGCCTTTAGAAAAGTATTTATTAATGTAGTACACAAAGTGTATAAAGCTTTTGAGTAGTGGGTGAGAAATCAATTGTCTGGAGCTCAGCTCCCCCATCACTTGGGAACAAAACAGTGTCAGGAATGTTAATTTTGGTTGCCAGGTCTTTGAGGGTTGGGTTGGTTGGAAACTGAACAAGAGATGACGTTCAATCAGAATTTTAAAAGAGAAAATGCATCAGTTATTTTCTAGATTGCGCTGATAATAAAGTCACTGTCAAATACAAATACTCTCAGTAAAGAAAACATACAGGAGAAAATGGAATTTTCCCAAATCAGTCATCACTGATGGAACCTGGAGAAAAGGAGGCTCAGGGGGGACCTTCTGGCTCTGCACAACTCCCTGACAGGAGCGGGCAGCCAGGGGGGATCGGGCTCTGCTCCCAGGGAATAAGGGACAGGACAAGAGGAAACAGCTCTAAGTTGTGCCAGTGGAGGATTAGACCCGGTATTAGGGGAAATGTTTTCACCAGAAGCGTTGTCAAGTGTTGGAAGAGGCTGTCCAGGGAAGTGATGGAGTCCCCACCCCTGGGGTGTTTGGCAGACACGGGCATGTGGCACTTGGGGACACAGTTTGCCTGTGGGCTTGGCAGTGCTGGGTTAAAGGTTGGACTCGATGTAAAAACTGTTTTCTAACTTAAAGATTCCAGGGTTCCATGCTGATTATCCCCAGTTCCAAACCGGAAACCTGCTGTCCCTGCTGGCAGCCTGCCTGGCAGTGCCGTGGCTCCATTTCAGTGAGTCCCGGTGCTTCCAGAAGATCCACTGGCACCAGTGCCGTGCTGGCAGGGGACAGCCTCAGCTCGGGAGCTGCTGCTGCTCCGGGGGTCTCTGCAGGCTGGAAGTGCCCCTTGCCTTGGAGGGACGTCTTATTCCAGGTGAGGCAGGAGAGCTCTCACTACCTTTCGTAGCAGAGTGCAGTAGGTGTCACTAGAGCCCTTTCCAACGCTCAAAGGGGCTCTCATTTCAGATGCAGAATCTGCTCACCGCCGACAAAGCAACTGCTCATGCAGTCATGATTTTGTTTTTCCTCCTTCCTGTTTGTAGAAGCAAAAAATTAATCCATGGAGATTTTAGCTTTCAGCCTAGGATGATTCAGATGCTATAATATCGGTGTATTTTTCTTCTGTTTTTCTTTAAACAACTTAGTTGGTGTCGGAAAATAATTTTCAGTTAATCTTTAGTAACAAAATCCTGCTTCATGTTTTGTTCTAAAACCACTTTGTGCCAGACTGTCACCTTTTAGTAGTTAATGCAATTCCTGTTTTGCTGCAAAGTCTTGATTTTCACTTATGCAGCACATCACCCAGCCATGCAATATATCCTGCATCTTCCACTACCTAATTACTTCTCCAGTGCAGTTCACTGGGGAGAGTGGTGTGTGTGCACAGGTATCTGGTGTCATGGAAATACGGACCATTGACACTTGAAAAACAGTCAGAAAATATTGAAAATTGATAGAGTTGTTATTCTGTTTATTTAAAAAAAAAAAAAAAAAAGAACTACTGTGAAGACAGGAGTTTTTAAAGAAAAATATTTGAACATTGCAGATTTCCCCCTTTTCAGGGGGAAAAAAAAGTTTTTACTTACTCAATGATGTAAAAGTAAAGATGGAATTGGTTGGCTTTTCTTTGCAGCTTGGGAAGCTCTGAGCTGACACAGGGCTCTGGCTGCCCAAGGAAGGCTGTGGTGTCCAGCATTATCCCTTCGCATTGACTAAAGCCAGAGGAGATGAATTCTGTGCCTGACATCTGATACACAGCTTTCAGCATCTGAGCAAAATAAAAATAAGCTGTAAAAGTTAATACAGGGTAGGAATTGTTTGAGTTTGGAAAGCAGGTGAGGTTTGAATATGATAGAAGCATTGAAATCAGGCAGAGGTGATGCATGAGCCCCACCTCCATTATCAGTTTCAGTGGTGGGATCAGGGCTCTTTGGTGTCCCCACAAGTGAGGAAAGACCTGAACTCTCATTTTGCTTTCACTGAGGCACTGCTGGGTTAATGGTTGCACTCAATGATGTAAAAGGTCTTTTCTAACCTAAACGATTCCACGCTGGCTAACACCAGTTCAGAGCTGCCTGGTGGGCAGATCCTGGAAGAAGAGGAAGGCTGTCATGGCCAGTGAAGGTCAGTAAAGGACTGGGACAATTCCTCATCTCTTGGCCATTCCCCACGGATCGGTGTCAGGTGAGGAACGCGGACAGATCCTGAACGTGCAGTGCAGTGTGGGCAGCTCTGGTGCAGCCTGCAGTTATGTCTGTTTGGTATCTGATTTGTTTTGCATCTTGTAGGTAATTAAAATCCTCATCAAGTTCACGTGTCGGGTGTGGGAACCTGCCCCGGCCCTGGGACAGCAGGAGGGGACTGGGGGCTGTGTCCAGGACAGGGAGGGGTGGCGGTGCTGGGCGGGGCTCTGGGAGGGTCCTGGCACCAGTAAGAGGCACTGGTGACCACACTGGACACCACTCATTGCCCATTAAGAGCTCTGCACATCAGTCAGCACCAAGGCGTGTGTTTGGAGCTGACAGCTCCCGATTGTTTCCTCACCGATTACCGCGCCCAGCCTTGATAGCGCAATGAAATGTGCCTCCTACCCATCACTTCGTCTTTGTCAGACTGACTGGGTGTTCTTAGTTTGTTATGACTGGGAGAACTTCAGCGGCGTCAGAAAAATAAGCAAGCCTGTCTCTGGTGTGAAAGGCTTAAAGACAGGGTGGATGCTATTAAATAAAAACGCCTCAGTCCAGATGAAAATGTACATGGAAAAAAAGCCTCACGGACCAGCTGAGCCCTCTCAGCTCTCTCTTCATTTGGGACCCAGTGGGGAAAGAAAAGAGTGAGAACTTTTCTTTTGCTAGACGTCTTTATACTTAGTAAAACATTCAGCCTTTCTTATAATTTATTCATTGTGGTCTAGCATAGTCTAAAATATCAGCCCTTCCCTCTCTGTCCTTTTACATACGCATTTTTGATGTCTCTTAATTCATTATTTAAGCAGCCTGCGATCTACTTTACAAAACGCCCTCCTGCCCGGTACCTTAATGCTATCAGTTATTTGTGTGTCCGTGTCAGCAGCTTTCAGCAGGGAAAGGGAAGGGGCAGGGTGGGCTACTGATCCCCCAGCCCTCGCCTCCTGCGCCATCCCAGCTGCCCTGCTCGGGGAGGAGCAGAGGCTGGGCAGGGGAAGGGGCCGGGCAGGGGAAGGGGCCGGGCAGGGGAAGGAGCCGGGCAGCCACAGGTCGAGTGCTGCAGCTCCAGCAAAGCACTCGGGGTCGTGCTGAAGGGACGCTCAAACGTGTGCGGTTTTGAAGCTTCAGAGTTCCCCTGAGAGACAAAGTGGCTCAGTGGCACTTTAGGGAGGGTGGGAGAACGGGACACCCCCGCTCCTGCTGGGAGCTGGAGACCTCCACCTGGGACTCCGTGAAAATCCATCTCAGCAGCGCATCCCACCCTGCAGAAGCGTCTGAGGTAGCGCTGGGGAGAGGCAGGGGATTCCTTTGATGGAGGTGCACCTGGAGTGCAAAGTATTCCCTGTCTTGTCACTAATTGCAAAGTTGGAGAGCTGTCAGCAGGAACATTTGCAGCTGACAAACGGGTCTGTGCATTGTGAAGTGTGAGCGACGCTGTGATTGGAATCCTGGCAGCAATCTGTTTGCTCCCTGGGTGCGGTGTTTGAAATGCTGCCAAATGTGCCATTTCCCCCCGGATTCCGTGGGTAAGGTCTGCATCCGGGAGCGGTGGGTCCGGAAGGTGTCATCTTCCCTAACAAAAGAAAACTGGATAGTTGGTTCAGTGCAGAGTGTTAGAACACTCCCTTAAGAAAAAGAAATAAAGGTTAAGTAAATTGAGAGGAACACAGATGTTCTAAACCTCCTTCTTATGCCCTTGGTGGCAAAAATGCCCTGGATATTATCTATTCAATGTTTTTAACATTCCAGCCAAAGGAAAAGCTGGAAATATTTGACCTGTTAGGGCATGCTTCAAAGAAAACTTCTTCAAATGCTGTGTGATAAATCAAGCTTTACTTACTAAATAGCCACAATGTTCTCTTTTTGAGTCGGGAACTCAGGAGAAAGTCTAGGACTAAGGAGCAGAACTGACAGCTTTCTGGTGGTTTAATGTAAGTTCTATTTTATTGATCAGATTTGAAAGCATTTAATATTAGCTCTGTGCAATGACGTCAGCTGAGGATGCTGCTGTCACTTCGGGGACGACAGGAGGAAGCACAATCCCTGCATGGCAGGAATCTGTTCTCAGCAGGAGGGACTTGGCTGAGGACACCCCAGATCCCACTGACTCAGTGCTTGGCTAAACACTTTTACCTTATGTTTTGCAAATAATAAACAATTTTGCTTATTTCTGTGGCTTTGGGGGTTTGCCCCCTACTGACAAAACAGTGTTTACTTGTTCTCATATTTACTTTCTCCCAGCTCTCCAATATCATATTTACACAGTCAATACTCTTCTGCTGGCAGATTATTTTTAATAGAGCGCTTTATTAAAGTGTCTTTCAGGAGAATATTTGCACTGCAATGCATGTCAGAGCACTGCTGGGTGAGAAGGGCTTCTCCTGAAAGCACCAGTACAGTCACTGGCTTATCAAATTTTGTGCTTGGAACATTTAGATGAATGGAGGATAAAAAGGAATGTGACTGCAGATCCTGTGTAGATCCTTGTGCAAATCCCATCGTGGGTGAAGTCTTGCTGGACACTGACATGTTGTGAAGTAAGTACAGCACGTTCCATGCAGCTTTTTTGTCCCCCAAATTATCTTTCCATCACTTTTAAATTCCTGTCATCCAAATAATTTTTAAAATTCTTTTTTCATTTTTCTCATTACTGGGAAGAAATCCCAAGTTTCTCTCCTTTGGGAGCAAGTGTCAATTTACCTCCAGTGTATTCTATTACTCTTGGAGTTAACCAGACCCCAACTGCTTCTTTTGGATATCGTTTTTTGGTTATCCTTTGGACTTTTGCCATCAGCCTGAGATGGAGGGTGGTGACTGACACTGAAATCCCGCACTGAAATCCACAATTCACCCCTCCTGGGACTTCAGTGGCACTAAGATTGCATCAGAGGAGGGGTCTGATGTCACTGGAGATGGGGACACTTCTCCCGCCCACCCCTCTCCCAGCCAGCACTCCACAGAGAAGAGTATAGGCAGGGCGGTTGAGGCAGCTCCATTTAATTTTGTTCTTTTTTCACTATTAATTATCACTGGAAGCAGTTTCCTGTGAATTAAAATCCTCATGTCTATTGAGGAATAGGGCTGCATCCTACTCTGGGTGTGTTTATTTTTCTATGTGTCTGTTCATGCAGATTTCCTGAACCCCTGCAATTTTCCTAGCTTCTCTCTGCTATTTGACATTTATTCTTTGTGTACTTTCCAGCTCATTAATTTATTAAACATCAGTGGTAATGCAGGTCTTTGAGCCATTTAAAAATTAACTACCTATGCCTATCTCCTAACCAGTTCTTGAGCCATGGCAGTATTCCCTCTCTCCTGGCTCATCAACAGACCCTTGCCAGTGCCTGTGCCTGAGATGATTTCAAAGATCATGTGATTTTTCATGAGTTTCCCATGTTATTTTCAGATTTGCTTTCAGAAAGGTGCAGTTTTGCTCTATAGAAATGTGTTGTTCAGCAAGGTGTGTGTAACTTCTGCTGACTTCTCAAAATAATCAGCTTTGGCAAGGAAAAAAAATCGTGGCCAGGAAACAGATTTTTCTTGAGCATTCCTCAAAGAAGGGGTTAATGGGAAGGGATCTCCATGCTTTCAGCTCTGTTGCTCGCTCCTTGCAGAGCTTTTGGGTGAAACCATCTGGCCCGGAGACTCTGCACTTTTCTCTGTGCTGCTGACTCAGGTGATGCTGCACCCCTCCTCTGCCAGAAACTCCTGGGTGTCTCTCATGCCAAATCAATGACTTGAATATCCTCCTTTACAGGGCTGCTTGATTCCTGTCCACATTCTCAGATCTTTGGATGTGAGAGGTAAAATCCTCTTCCTGTGAGAGGTAAAATCCATCACTACAAGGTACCACAGCCCCTAAAACCTAACGGTGCAATCAGAGTTTACTGCTGAACTTTGTTCCCGAGGAGGTGGGAACTTCCCTCCTCGGGAGGAGCCCTTCCAAAAGCTGCCTCTGAGTTGCTAAGGAACAGCTTGTCACGGTGGCACGGGCTGTAGGCAGTTGTGTACAGGTAATTAGAAGTCACTCCTGCTTTATTATTAACTGTTTGTTGACTTTTTCTTTTCTTTTAAATAATTTTCCTCCCTGTCCCCAGAGCGCTCAGCACTCCTGGTACATCTGCATCAATTATGCATCGTCTGTGTGATTTTCCTTCCTGTGGAAACTTGGCTGGCAGAGGCTCTTTGTGATGCTCCAGCCATGACCTAACCCTCCTTTGCTGAATAATTCCTACCGAGACAACACAGTTTCCCCGCTGTGTTTTCCACGCTGCTGTGTCTCAGCAAGGCAAATAAATCAGGCTGTCTCCCACCACCAGGCAGCCTTGTTTGCTCAATTTTGCCGTTCCATTTCTTGCTTTATTGAATAAGCATGTATTTATGTACCTTGTGTCCTTTCTCTGCCTGCCCATTTTTTATTGAACTCCTCCATGGGCCGCACGGTTGGATTTTCCTGACAGAGTTTTTGGATCTTAAAATGCTATTTCTTCAGACCAGCTGTCACTTCTGTCCTAACCTTGTCCCACGAGGTCTCTGTGCATCGCTTACGTGTCTAGCTCTGCCTGCCCCTTCACCTTCTCCTCAGCTCTTTCAGTTTTAATGCCTCGTACACGAAATGTGGTTGGGATTTTCCCCTTTCTCTTTAATTCAGATGACTCTCTCATATCTCCTAAAATCCAGCACCCCTACAACGAGACCCCCTTCACAGCCTTTAAGTGCTTCGTGACTCCTCTTTCTGCTGGTACAGCACCAAAACTGTGCCTCCCTGGGGATTAGCAGGGAGATGCTGCTGCACCAGCCCCAGCCCCAGCCCCAAATCTCTCCCCCAGCCACAGAGGCAGTCCCCAGGCAGACCGAGGGGTTTATCTGAGCTCACCTCAGCCTGCAGCGGAGCCGTGGCGTGCAGCTCACGGCCGGGCGGCTCTGAGGGAGCCTCGTGCTCCGCTTGGCTGGAGATCAACCCCTCAGTGGGGATCTGCTCCCACCCCGGGCTCTGTCATCCCCCACCCCACCAGTTCAGGCTTTAGGGTTGGAGAGGGAGGTTTTCATGCTGAATCACCCGTTTGGGAACATGCCACTTGATGGGATTTCATCCCCCCACCCCAAATCCCCATTTCTCTCAGGAGAACACTGTGGAGCTTTGGGGAGGTGGGAGAACAGAAAAAACTTCTTCCTAATGGCTCCTATTGCTGCTTAGTGACCACCTGCCAAATTCAATGCCGGGAGATGCTGAGATCTGTGGGGCTGGGAGTTGGTGCCTAATGAAGGGACGTCAGGCTGGGAATGAGGTTTTTATACCCCGCACAGCAGAACCCTGGGATGTTATTTATAGCTGCTCACTTCCACCACAAGCACCTGTAGAGACTTTATTCTTCAGCCCCTCAGTGGAATCACAAATGACAGAAAGAGCTGAAGATGTAATGACCCTTGAAGTAGGAGAAATTATTTACCAAACCATAGATAAGACGGCAGATCTCTCCTGCACTGTGTTTAGGGCACCCAATCTATTGCAGATGTTACCATAGTCATGCTGTTTAATTTAAAATTGCCCTGCCTTCCTTGTGTCTCAAATTCTTTTCTTGGGAAACTAAATCCTTTCATAACCTAAATGCAGCAGAGGAGATGAAAGCGGCTAGTCTGGGGATGTATATGGCCATTCCAAGGGAGCTCTATGTAATTGTTTTTTAAATGGACATGCTTGCTCTATTTTTTTTGGTCTGGTTCATGCTGGTTTTGTTGTTTGTGATATGTCTTCTGATATATGCTTCTTGTCTAACAATAAAAAGCTACCCAGATTAAAAACCTTCATTAATTTATAACTGGCATGGTAAGAGTTCTTGTCATTTTACTGACTTTGTGACCACTTTAGCAGATATAATGCAAGGATTAAAAAGGAATAGTTACCATTGGTTTCCTGGAATAATTTCTTTGTGCATGGGTCAAAAGAATAAGGATTAACAAAATTATTAGGTATTGGAGACAAAAGATCAATCTGTTTACCTTTAGCTTTTAAAATCTCTTACCAGGGCAGGTGACACTGAAATAGAAAACTTGCCACTCTCTTGAACTGAATGTGGTCCCCACTCCCAAAAACTTGTTCACTTCAGACCAGTCTCTCACTACCAAACACCCAGTAGGTCTTTCTCCACTAATATCACACAAGGATCCCAGGTTCATCTACATATGAGGGAGACTGATTTGCATTTGCAAGACATAGTATGGTTGGTCCCAATTTTTCGTGTGTGCTTTCAGCTGCAGTGCCAAGCACTGAGTTGTGCGAATCTCTCCAGCGTGAGCTTACTCATCACTTACCAATCACATGTGAGACCTAAGCTGAGTTTTCCCCCTACTGAGACAACGTTTTGGAAGCACTCAATGGATGTCCAACACACACAGGTGGAGATAACCCTGGGAATTAATTTCACCCATGGCTTTATCAGGGCTCAGTGAGACCCAAGAGAGGTCTTTTACCCACAGCTCCTGGATTGTTCTTCCTGGTGGTGCTGCAATCAAAGCTGTCAAGGAAAATGATCTGCAGGCAGTAGCTTGATTATATTTGTCCTGAGATACTTCTACACTAAAAGATTTTCAAGTTTTAATCAGTCTGCATTAACTGTGGTGCTCTTATAGTTATCATGGAAAGAAAGCAACTGTTGATTGCACTAAAAGCATTAAGTGACCTCTGCTAATTAAAAGATAATGTCAGTGCAACTGAGTGGAGTGCCTGGGTCTCTAGCCATTTAGACAGACATTAAATGAAAATCAAAGAGTTTGGAGGAAATATTTGTGGTAAAGGTAAGAGACTTGTTTGTGGAAATAGCAGGTCATGTTTCATAAAAGTTATTTAATCCATTTAAGACACCTAATATGCCATAGAACCAGCAATTTGATGGAAAAGAACAATCTTCCTCCCCACCTCTGGGATGTCTTCACTTTGCCGTGAGCATTTTGCTTGGAAAGCCTATGACACAGTGAATCCAGTGTGTCCCTCTGTTGTCCATAAATAAACCAAGTGCTTTTTCTCACGAATGCATGTCACCTTTTAAATGACCCAGATGTTCAGTGTTAAGTTCTATGTTCAGTAATAGTGTAGTCAGTGTCTACAAATGCAGCTTTGCCTTTTTTTTCATTAATCCTGGTGTCTGGGAGATAAAACAAAACAGGTGGAATAACTATGTACGAGCACATCCCTTGCTCCTTGGAGATGATAGCTGGTAAACATTATCTTCTGCTTTCTGTATTTATACAGATGCAGAACAAAAGCCCTTTGGACAGAGAAGCAATGGGACAAATCCTGTATGAAATCACCTGGAGATGCTCTTGTGTCCTCCTAGGAGCACCAGTGGCCGGAGAGCTCTTGGAGGAGGTGCCATAGCAGTTGGTAAAAGTGTGGGGTAATTTTCCAGGTTTGTGCCTCACTCTGACTCCTTCCTCTGCGAGAAGGAATAGAAAGAAGGAAAGTTAAAATATTTTTTTCCATGTGGAAGAAGTTAAATCCCACGTGGGAACAGGGAAGGGAACACAGTGGTTCAAATGAGAATGAGGTGGACTCCGTGCATAAAGCAGAGGCTTCACGGGGAGGAGAGGGGAGGTGTCTGCTTCTCTTCAGATTAAAAGAACTGTTCTGGAAGCTGAAGGTAATCTCTTCCCAGGCATTTGTAACCGAGCTTCACAGCTGCCAGGTTGCATTTGATCACATCCAGCAGCCCTGGCTGGGGAGGCTGCAGGGTGAGGAGCAGCGCAGCACCGGCTGTGGAGGCGGCTGAGCCAGCCCTGGCTGAGGGCTCTGTCACAGGCTCCATCCAAAGGCTCTTTCTGGGTAGAAGGGGCCTGATTTGCCACCATCCCAAAAGCTACAGGACGAGGTGGGCTGAGTTTCTGGGGTATCAAGATGAGGGGGGAATTTTCAGACAGGAAATAGTGATTTTTCTCAGTGCCAGCCACCAATCTCACAAAAAATATTGTTTGTCTGAAGGGAAATGTAAATGTAAGGCTTTGACACAAATATCCCCTTTAAAGAAGCCTTCCTCCCCCCCACCCCCACTGGCAATAGAAAGTTACATTTACTTGTGTGAAACCTGAAAAATTTTAACTTTTAAAACTTTCAGCTTTGAAAAAATGCCCTTTCTGTTTGCCCTTAGCACTGAACTTCATGGAATCCACCCTTTGTTGTACTGAGGTCTAAGCAGTGCCTGATGCCTCATTCCTGTCTTTTCTCTTTTACAATTAACTCTTATTTTCAGTGGTTTTTTAAGAGCGATATGCACACCTGAAGAGATTTTAGAGCAACTTTGTGAAAAGGTTATAAAAAATAAAATAAATACTTGGCTTCGAGATTCTTGAAGTGCATGATGAATATTTTAACAGTTAAAAAAAAAAAATCTAGCCAGAGAGAAATGAAAGGATTTAGTGCTCTAAATAAAAGTCTTTGTGGGTTTTAATGTGCAAAAAATGGACAACAATGGCTTTAAAACCTCTCCACAAATACTTACATCTCTGCCCTGGTATACTCTGAATATGTTATATCCGTAGCCAGTAATGGTCTGTGATGTCTTTTTAGATGTTGAGGGAAGGTATTACACCAGTTTCCTCCTCTAGGACTTTGCATGACAACCTTTAGGTTTTGAGCAGAGAGTTTGGACCTTTGGGAAGACAGTTGTGGATGCAAAGCTCAGTTTTTGTGTCCTGTGATGGAAAGTGAAAACCAGAGAGAGGGGAGCAAAGGGAGATTTGGGAGGTGATCATTCCCCGCAGAGGGGCTCAGCCAGCAGAAACTGAGCTCACATAACTTCAAACTGTGTCTGCAGTGAGGTGTCAGACCAATAATGGAATAAGGTTTGGTTTTGTCACTGCTTAATGTTTCCATTTCTTTCCCTCCCTCAAACACATCCCCACACAGCTGGAAAAGAGAAGCTTTCTGTCATAACAGCTGTGACAGAGGTGGAGCATTGCTTCAGTTGTTGTTTGTGCAATTGATAAGTTCACTAGCTAAGAAAGCCTTTATTATTTTTTTAATGAACCAAATGTGTTAGTGTCCATGAAACACATATTTCTGTAATTATTTCTGTAAAATAATATCTTTGGCCTGAGCAAGAGCCCTTCAGTCCTGCTGTAAGGTTGCCTTTCTGCAAATCCTCCCACTAATCCAATCTTATATATTTTCTTCCTTGCTTTATAGAAACTCCTATTGCTAAATGTAGTGAATGCAATTGCTAAAGCGATAGTGCCAGTATAAATTATTAAAATTACATGGAGTAATAAAGGTGTGTTGTATATGAAAAGATGCAGAACAAGGCAGTAAACTCAAGCTGTTAAGTTACTTCAGAAAATTCTATATATCTGTAATCTGGACAAGTGGTGCAGTAACTACATCTGGGTTTTGTCTTTGCATGTTTCCTAAAGGAAAGTGTTTGGATACCATACTTTGCAGTCTTCCAGCTTTCCTTGAAGAAAATGAGAAGGTAAGAGGTCTGCTCTCAGGTTTTGGATAATTTTTGGAAGCATCTTGGGTTGGAACATTAAAAACACAATGTCCAAAATCATAAATTCCTTCTGAAAATCTATGTGGTTTGTTTGTAACAAGGAACACTGATAAGATTTAACTGTGTGAAGATCACTTTGCATCAATTATATAAATTCATTAATTTAGTACATAATATCTGTTTTCTTATTATTAAAACAGAGAAGTTCTTGAGAAACATAAGAAACCTATTCACCCCTTCACTATAAATGAATGAAAGTCATCCATCTGAGTTTTTTCTTTCTTGTAGTAGACGCTCAGAAAATGGGCATGGAAAGTGCTATGGAAAGTTGGAAAGAGACACTAACCAGCACAGATGCAAGGTTAGTGTTATGCAAAAAAAAAGGAGTTCAGTGCATAATCTCAGCCCTTGATGGAGAAGATATAGTGAAATGTTGACTTTAATTGCCATGGGACATAGATTAGCAGATGGTCCCATGGATAGACTGCTCTCCATGTCTATAAATAGCATAAGCTAATTTATGCAAGATCTTCCTTTTCTTTTGTAGCTATCTCCCAATGTGTCGATATGGTCTTGGCAAGGAAGTATCCAGCCCCAGAGCTGGAATACAGGCCCTGTTTCAAGCCCTGGTATTGTGTGATTATGTTACAGCAAAAAAGCATCTGATCAAGCAACTCCTGATTGAAAAGACAGGCTGTGGCAGTCTGGTCTGAACGCACCTTCATTTCAAAAATAACTATCAGGTATCGTCAAGTCAGCTGGAATAATGGCTGGGAGAAGTGGAAGAGGCAGCACAGCTCCGAGCGGGGTCAGGAGCTGCTCCTGGTTCCCATCTCAGGCTGCTGATGCTGTTGTGCTTTGCACATCTCATCTGCCTTCAGCTCCCACCTCCCCACTGCTGGCTGAGTTCCTCTGATTGAGGTCTCACTGCCACAGTCACAGGGAAGTGGCCAAAAGGTTTTGGGATCTGCCATTGCTGTGTGCAGCCTTTGGCCTGGCCCCTCTGGAACAAGTCTGGCCTCCCTGACATGCAGACCCCTGACACACAGCTGCCCCTCAGCTCCTTGTCACTGGAGCTCTTTTCCCTCTTTACTGGGCTTTCCCATTCTGTGTCTCTCTGTCCACAGTTTCTACAATGGAAACCTCACTTTTTGGTTCACAGCTTTGGCTTCTCTGTCGATCAGGAAGCCTCATGTTTGGAACTGCCACTGAGTAATTGGGTGAAACTGGAACCAGAATCTCACAGATATTTCTGCTTCTGGGCTTGTTAAGCCGTTTGTGCCTTGTCCAAAGAACTCCTAGAAACCCCCACTTTTAAGCTCTTCATCCATGATTGTGCAAACGTCTGTGTTATAAACCAGGGTCCAAACAATCTTTTTGTCCAGTTCTCCCTTGCTACTACATTGAATTAAAGAAGTACCAGTAAATATGAAATAAGCGAAGGATTTTCTAAGCTGCCTAAGTACAGGCAGTATTTTAAGCCAGAGCACTTTCTTTTCCCAGCAGTGGCACAGCATCTCCCAGCCCCACAGAGGGGCTGAGCCATCCCTCTTCACCACCTGGGCAGGTAAATGAAAATGTAACAGAGGACCTGCAGTGACTGACTTTGTGCCATTTTGAGCCTGATATCCACCAAAACCAGCCACCAGAAATATGTATTGATAGCTCAATGTCCACAACCTGCTCCATAATAAATCTGAACCCCCTTTGGTTCAGTAGGGATATTCTGGATTTACCTACATGTAATTTAGAGCAGATTTTGGACCCTGCCCATGAGCATTATGCCTTTCCCTACAGGAAGGAAGATTGATTCTGACCTTACTTAAACTAAGCAGCTTTAATCATTCAGTATAGAAACACCAAGACTGGGCTGGGGGCTGGGGCCACAGACATGGGAATCCTATAATCTTTGGTTAAGTTGTAATGAAATTGTCCAGGATGAGAAGGAAACAGATGGATTCTGATTAATTTCTCACAAGTGTAGACCTCAGCATCCGATGCAACATATGTGGTGAGCAAATGTCACTCATGCCTCCAAAGTGCAGAAAAAATCACTATTGTCAGGATATATTCATTGGCATATTGGCTGCTGAACTCCCAGGGGTGCAAGGATGCTGTGCATTACATCTAGTCCCGAATTAAATATTCAGAGGCAGAGATACCTAACCCTTTCCTGTATGCCTCACTGATTATCACAGTTGAGCTTAATGAATTGAAAGAGGGAGGGGAAGGGAGATCTCCCCCCCTCCTTTGTAAATCATTATTTACTGTGGAAGGAATATCAAGATGAGTTGGTGTTTCTGCTTTAGGGTGTTCAGCTGACTACCAATAGAGCCTGAGTTAGGGAAAATAATGCAGCTTTGAGCTGTAAATGAGCAACTACACGACTTTCATCTCGTATTGATAGAAATCAGAGCCCAGCTCCGTGTTTGTGGAGTTGTTCTGGGTTTTGTCACTTCTATAATCTATTCCATGTAATTGCATATTTAAAGAAAATGTAGTTCATTTATTGATTGCCACTATATTGTTTCAGGCAGGTAAGATAAAAGGCCAGAGCTACTTTCTCTTGTCTCCACGTAGTCTTAGGAAGTGCAAGGAGCAATGTATGTGAGTAAAGCGAGGCCCCATCTGTGCTGAGGAAAGAGATTCATTACAGCTGACTTGTCCTGTCAGAATTACTGCCCCAGCCTGTTTCTCGGAAAAGGATGTCACTAAGATATCTATTAGAGTATTTCAACCACAAACTTGAGAAACGAATATTGAGCAGTGGGGCTCCTCTGTGGCTCAGGCTCTGCCCTTGGGTGCAGCTCCCCACTTCCAGTCACTCCTTCTGCAAAATCAAGCAAAGTGTCTGTCAGTGTCTTCTCTTTTAAAAATGAATTCATCATTAGAAAAGTGGGGGGAAATGGATATTTTGCTCTCTACCTCACTGTAGGTTGAAATTCTATGTCTGTCTTACCTTGTACATTTCCCTCTCCACCTCTGGCAAACACTGCTCCACTCACATTTTGATCTGGTTTGTTTGTCTTAACGATTTCCTATTTAACAAGTGAGTATGCATCTTTTTTGGTGGGAAAGCTGAATCATCTCAAAAAGAGCTTTATTTCTGATTGAGAAGATGTGGCTGATAAGGCTGAGGAACTCTTGAGAACCACATTGGCTACCGTCATACATTGGTTGAAGTTGGCTCTTCACATGCAGCCCTTTGTTTTATCCTGAATGGAAGATGCAGCAAAGCTCAGTAATTGTTGGAACTACACTAAACAGCACCCATCTGCTGGAGTCATAACCTTCATTTTGAGACCCCTAGTTTTGGAAAACTTGACCTGAGGTTCTTGTTTCCCTTTGTCACTGTTCAAAGTTGTGACCTGTGCTGGGCTCCGGGATCCTCTGGCCTTGTGGAGCACAGCAGTGTTTGGTTTGTCTCCATTGCTCATTAGATAACTCATAGTCTCTGTGCTTAAATCTTTAAACATTCTAATGAGACAATCAGAGTCTGGTTTCTCAGGAAGCTGATACGCAGCTGAGTGTTGGTTTTTCTAAAATTCCTGGTTTTTCCTTTTCTGTGTTGTTTCCAACATTTTTCTCCGGTTGCTGCCTTAATTATGTACCAAAATAGAGGTAACAATTTGTGCGTCTGTAAAGCTTTTGAACACACTGCTCTCCTTTGTCAGCTGGAAACTCCTGTTTTCACTTTTTCTGTTTTTTTCCATGGTTCTTGACAATGCCTCACTTATAGTTCCCTCCCCTAAGCTGCAGTCAGTGCAATGAATCTAAGATTGATAATTGCTTATTGCATCAAGACTGCACAAGGCAAAATCACTTAAATCCTCTGTTGATCTCCAAAGTCACTGAACAAGACCAAATTGTTTCATTTTCCCTTGTTTTATTACGTAGCACTGGAATTCCCTATAAATGTTACAGTCTGCTGTGCTGTCCTGGAGACCAGGAGCTGCTCTGGGACTCTTTGGCCCCTAAAAGTGTCATTGCAAGGCTCCACCAGGACTTTCTGACCCATCTTGTGTTGCGTGAAAACCTCAGAGTCTCATGATGCCACCCCAGCTCAATACACGGTTCACTGGACAAACCCACCCACTGCTTTGCTTGGCAGAGGTCTTTGCGGATAACCAGGCAAGCCTGAAGCCATGAGAAGAGGTAAAACCAAGGAGAGTGGTGGGAGATGGATTTATAGGGAAGAAAAAATGGTGGGTGCGGAGATTTGTGTTAATTAATTGCAGAGCTACAGAGAAAAGGGATATAGAACCAATACAGAAATATCTTGTGACCAAAAACATCTCCCTAAATCAGATAAGTGAGAATCTACTCACTCAAGTGAAGCTGTTTTCAAGGAGCTGTGATGAGGATGGGACCTGAGTGCACATTGCCTTTGTCTCTCCAGCTGAGGCACAGCACATGAAAGTCCCAATTGCTGCTTCCTGTCTGCACCAAACCAGTAGAGATATAAAATTGGGGCATAATGATGAATGAAACTGTGGGATGTGTCTTGATTACCCCAGGTTTCTAATGTATAATTGAATTATTTTCGTAAGTGTATTTCAAGCCCTTTGATTTCTGGCCTCTGTTTTTAATTACTCAGCCCCCTCTTGCCCTTGTGCATTATTATGCTGCTCATTAGCATTCAGTGAGACTACAGAAGTTTGACTTCTGAATAAAGTAACGTACAAAAGAGAAGGGATGCTTTTTATCTTACCACTTAATAATTTAAATGGAACTCTTTTCTTTAATCAATGTTTAATAGTACAATAGTTGTTTATTTAAACTGTGCTTTGCCTAATTTTGCAAACAAAAAAGAGAGGCAGGATAAACATGTTTAGAAATAATAAGCTTTGTAACCATTTTAATCTTCAGAAGACTTAAAATATCTCCAGCACTTCTAATGTCGGTTCATCTCAACAAGGCAGGAACGTGGGCCTTGAATGTCTTTGTATCCTTTATGCAGCGTTAAGAAGCACCAGGCTATTTTTTATTTGAGGGAAGCAGAAAACCTTGCTAATTGCAAAACTGAAAGCTACTCAGCAGCGTTAATATTGTTGGCATGACCGCCAGCTGCGATGATTAGGATGTGTGACAGAGGGAGAGATAATTTGATCACAGGCCTGGGGACCAGGAGCTCCCGTGTCCTGCTCCCTCCCAGTGCACCTGCAAAGGCAAGGAAAATAGAGGGGGAGATTTAGTCCAGCCCCACAGCGCCCAAGGTTTCTGGCAGGGTCCTGCAGGGCACAGTGGATGCCAGAAATATGGGTGTAACTCCAGGGTGAGGGAGGGGATGGGAGCTCATGCCTGGGCATTGAATTGTCAGAGGAAATGGCTTTATGGGAGGTTAGCAATCTATTACTAATTGGGTAGTAACCAGGTGTGGAGGCTCTGCACGTATGGAGCTTGTTCTGTGGCACCAGAAAAACGTGGCTTTGGATGGGATCAGACACTGTGGGCCCAAAACTGGGAGCCTGAGCCATGGGAAGGTCAGGGGGACCCTCAGAACACAACATAAAAGCGATGGACTAAAGCCTCTGTCCCTCTGCTTGGCTTCCTCGTATGCAAAACAGGAATTGATCAGGGATATCTTGAGGATTTAGAGATATCTGGAGACCGCTTTGGAGACATTAAAACCAGTGAGCATAATATCTGCATTTCAAAGTACTCTTTGGATCTCTTAATTCGTTTTGACAGCAACCCTGTGCTAGAAATGGGGCTGTCTCTGTTGTCTGGATGGGAAAACTGAGGTTAAGAGACGGGAAGGAATTGTGAGCACAGGATAGCACCAGGCCAGGGAGATCTGTGAACTCCCATCTCCCATGGCTCAGCAGCCCAGTAAAAGCCCCCACAGCTGGTGAGCTGCTCCATCCACACATATCAGGGGGTTGTTGATCCTACGTAATCCCTGTCTGATGTCCTGACCAGCCTACTTTTGACAAGCTGTACCCCAGGCAGCAAGATGAGACCTTTTTTCCTGCTAATTTGTGTCTCCTGTCCTCTAAATCTTTCCTTTTCCCATCAGTACATCCAATTCCCTCCCTTTTACCCAGATCTTCTCACATTTCTTTATGCAACCTGGGAGCTTCCTCCTGCCTTTTTTCTCTCCCCTTTTCTAGGCTCCTAGAGGTTTGGAGGGGTGTTAAGTGTCAGGAACCGTAGGGAAGAAGGTGACAGCTCCTCATGTAAGGAATGAGATGGAGAGATGTGATCTCATGCTGTGGGCTGGTTGCCTCCTATTTTGACAGTATTGCAAGTCCTGCTGATTAAAAGAGCACAGCTGAGTTGTGCTAACATGAGAGGAGGCAGAGCTAAGGCTGGGGATTTGGACCTTTCTTTCAGGCTAAGCAAATTTATCCAGAGGGTCTGCTTCTGGATTATTCATTTACTAGGAGCGGTGGTGTGGAAGTTGCTGAGATTTTTACTGTTTTTCACATGTGCACTAGAGAACTTGCACAAAGACAACTCGAAAGGTGATTTGCAATTCCACAACAGTAGCCAAGGAGTGTTTTCCTGTGATAAAAGTAGCCCGCTCTGTCCCACAAGGCATTTTTTCAGTGGTTCTTCCAATTTAAGGAATGTTTGTCCGGGAGGATGACGGTTTGCATCACAACAGGGTTTAGGTAATATAGCCGAGATCAACCTACTGTTGCACTGAGCCCTGTGGTTCCTCACGGTGAGACACTGCCCTCTCTCACAGAACTGAGACTCCGTTCTGCACGCATTTAAATGCCTGGCATCCACCGAAGCATTTATTTGGACGTCACTGTTCAGGCGAGCAGCAGAGCTGAGGGAGAACCCGAGGGTGTAAAGAGAGGCGATAAAGGCTGTGCAGAGAGTCAGGGGCAGAGCAAGGAGCAGACTCCGTTTCCCAGGGCTGCTGGAAAGGCTGTCAAAGTGACTCCGACTTTGTAGCCAGGGAAACACCAGCTTTCATTTTGAACGTTTAAACCAAATCTGTGAAGATGATGATTTATTGATAAGCCGCAGGGCTGTGGGCATGCGGTAAGAGGCGTGGGGAGGTTACGGCCTGAGCCCCCGCTCCCTTCTCAAGTTGCAGCTGTTTCCGAAAGATGCTGCGAACTGCGGCCCGGCTGCGAGCTGGAAAACGTCTCCCGTGTCGTCCCTCGGCTGAGCAGAGACCACTCGGATGCTGAAATAAGGTCAGGACTCCGTCAGGCGGGCAAAAGCCTGGGCTGAGCGAAGGCTCTGCCTCCGGCAGGCAGCGCGATCTTCGCCGGCAGCAGCATCCCGCTGCCCGGGAGGGAGGGACGGACGGAGGAGAGGGCAGCTCGCCGCTTGAGCAGCTCTGGCTCTCCGTGCTCGGGGTCAGGGACCCGGGCGAGGCAAGGCAGGATGCTCGGCGGAGGTGGGAGAGAAAGCGAAGCTGTAACACCGTGCTTCCTCCCCAGGCTCTGAGGAGGAGGAGGAGTGGGAGGGGAGTTCCGAAGCCACTTTGGGCGCTGCGCCGCTACGTGCAGGAGTCCGTACGGAGCATCCTCCTGGCAGCCCGAATGCAGGGTGCGCTCCCCGCTCCCCGCGGGTGATTCCTCCTTCCCCGCACGCTGCTCCTGCCTCCGCAGCCGCTCCCCGGGAGAGACGGCGGCCAAGTGAGGGGGCCGGCCAGGTGAGGGGGACCGGGCAGGTGAGGGGGCCGGCCAGGTGAGGGGGACTGGGCACGGAGCTGGGGACCGCGGGCTGCAGGGCCGGGCTGGGCTGCAGCCGGGGCTCCCCTCCGCCTGCCCGGGCTCCTGCTCGATGCCGGGAGGAGCGGGCCGGGCCAAGCCGGAGCTGAGGCTCCCCTCCGGGAGGCGTGGAAGGGGCTGGGGCCGGGGGTCCCCGCCGGCTGTCGGGGCCGGGAGGTTTGTGATGCGCGCCGGGGGGAGGCAGCTGGGAGAGAAGCATCGCTTCAGCTGCGATACAACTTGTATTTCGGAGCGCAATTACCGGGAGCGTGGTGGCTGACAGTGACTTATCTGTTCCCCAAGAGGCCGCGGGATCCCCCGCAGCGGGCACCGCACCCCGGGATCCCCCGAGCGGGCACCTCCCGTGCCGGCAGTGCCCGCGCTGTTGGCGCTCCCCAGAGCGGCTGCAGCGAACCCCGCGGGCTGGGCAGGCTCCGGGAGAGCCGCTGTGCGAGGGTCAGTCCGGAGCACTCCAAGTGGTGGTCCTGGAGTTAGATCTATCTCTGCGCTGGGGTGTGCGCGTAGTTCATTTTCGGTCCCCGTTACTCCAGTGAGGAGGGTGCCGCTAGCAAAGGGCCAAGCTTGCTCTCTAAATATCACTCTTTTTTTCCTTCTTTTTCTTTTAAAAAGTGTTTATAATTTCAGCTACCGATTTTATAGCTCCTGAAACACTTTCATTTCCCAAAGCAGTTGATTTCCTACCACTGGCACTTTCACTTTTTTGAGTGGGAGAATTTACTTTCTTTAAAACAGAGCTCTAACAATACCCACTCCTTTCAGCGAGGCACGTGTCATGTCCTGACCCCAGCAACTTCACTTTGACGAAAGAAAAGCTGGAAACAATCACTTAAGAGATGCGGCTTTGCCTGTTTCAACAAGTTGCTTTGTTCTCTGCTCGAGTAATTTCCTCCAGGGCGCGCGGTCACTGTCGTTAGCAGAGGATGTGGTGACAAGTGTGATGTTAAACCTGCAGTCACCGGGGATTAATGCACGGGCATGACATCACCGACAGCCAATGAGGGGGTGGGTTTGGACACGGACTGACCCAAACTGGGTTCCAAACTGGGGATCCTGCCGTGCTCCTGAGGAATAACGCTGGTTCGTGCAAACGCCGTGGTTGCCCAGCACGGTGTCACGATGTTTCTCAGCCCTGTGCCCTCCTCTGAGACAGCCACAATTCATTAAACTGCCACACGTGGGTGGTTAGTCTGGTTGGCTAAAGGTTTCACTTCTTGGGAAGAGGTGATTGAAAATGGGCATATCAGTGCCCTGGCACAGAGAGAGCTGGTGCGACTGAGCTGGCTGCTGGCAGAGTGTAAAACAGCCCAAGAGCTCCCAGCCCTCGTGGCAGGAGAGCTGCCTGAGCAGCGTGTCTGAGCACACAGTGCTCTCACCTGTAGGAAATTGCTTTCCTTTGCCTGATTGCTCGCAGCAGAGCTGCTCCCGTGGAGGTGGGCACGGCCTCCGTGCCAGGGGAGTGAGGAAGGATGCCGTGCAGCCAGGTGGGTGCTGCCGTGGCTGGTGAGGCAGGACAGCCCCTTGCCCTGCTGTGCTCTCACCCTCGCCTTGGTGCCTCTGTGCTGCCCAGGTCCAGCAGCTCTGAAGCCCCTGGCCTCGGTTCCTGCCACTTTGCTCTAGGGTTGCTCAAAAACTCAGGGTGGCTTTTGCAGAATCACAACAGATGTTGCCTGGCATGGTCTGGCTCCTGAAATGTGCGTTTTGGAGTTCAGGCTGCCTCTTCTGTCGAATGTTTCCTTAACCTTCATGATTTGCTGCAGAATCATCCAATTCCCCTGCAGGTCAGGCAGGGGCTTCCCCACAGGCTGAGCAAGACCCTTTTTGTCACTCTCACAAATATTTGCACTGAAATCACTCATATTTCTGTTTGCTAGAATTCTCAATGCTAAAACATACATGTTTGGGTCCAGACTTCATCCCTGAAGTCTTTTAATATTTTTGGTGGTGATTTCTGTGTAGGTACACACACACAGTCCCTTATCAGGGCTGTTGCATCAATAGCCCTTTGCACTGAGGGACCCACACAGAATATCAGCGATACGACTGACATGCCTCAGAGCTGTGTGTGAGAGCCTTATGCCTTCGTTGCCAATAAGACGTGACAGGATACATCTAATGAATTACCTTTAAATTAGAAAGCAGTAAACAAGCCATTATTGGATTAGAGGAATATTAAAATTAGAAGAACGTTACCAGGTCTTTTGATATCCTGTGGCACATTTTCACTAGCTAGGAAATGACATGGAGAGCTGCAGAGAGAGAGGGGGTCTCTAGAGAACAGTAATGATTTTCATCTGTGTGAAATAGATTTTTTTAATGCTATTACTTAGTGTCTTATGTTTAGATGATGCTGTAGCAGATTTCTTCTTTTTTTTCCCCTTCTAGTTTCATATTGATGTTTGATATATTTGTCAGAGTGACTTCAGTGCTTGTGGAAGGTACAGGTTTGATGTACTCTGATAGCTAAAAGCTCCCAATTATTGAAGAAAAACACAGGCAAAAGGAAACAAGTCTTGGTGATACATTTTAGTCCAATACTGAAGAGCTTTCTGCCTTGCCAGGGTGCAGAGATTGTCTGGGTTCATGCCACTTATTCCATGGCCCTTTTCCTCAGCTGTTTAGAAGGCTTCTCCAGCTCTGGTGATTGTGGAATATTATTTAAATTGCATAAAAAACTCACATTGACTTCCCTGAGTTTTATAAAAATTCCTGAGAATCCAGCAGTTCTTCTGCTCATACAGCTCAGGTGCAGGTGTTACGTGGTGCTGCCTTCCAGATGTGACTGTTCTGGATTGGATCTGAATCGGCAATGGGTTGATGGTTCTTGTGAGCAGCCCCTGATCTCTCCATGCCAATCTTTTCTTAATTGAAGGCCAGCAACTGCTGTCCTCTCTCAGACAAAGCTTCCCAATTAAGGACTGGGCTGAGAGTGAAAAGGGTAGAATTTGGCCACTACACCTCAAGTGTTAGAAAAGACTATACATGGAGAAGTAAATAGTAAAATATCAGATGAAAAGTAATTAAGTCTCAGGTTTGTGTAAAATAAAGTTTCTTATGAGATCTTGAAATCATTGTGGCTTTGTAATGCCACCTACGTCTGTTGGCTGTTGAAAAATCAACTCTTAACCTAGAACTAAACTTGAATTTGTGGGTGCAAAAACTTGTTTTGTGTGGTCTACCAATCTTTTATAACACTCTAAAACCAATATTTTACTCTTTTAAACTCACTATCATTATGAATATGGAGCAGCAAGATACCTTTGAGTCCTGAGCCTCATTCCAATCTCCAGAGGAAAATCTTGAGCATAATATTTTGTCCTGGATTTTGGAGGCACACTCAGAATAAAGATCTCTCCTATATAAATACTTTTCATCCAAGGTATTGGATTTTCCTTGTCTCACTCTCAGAGTTTATGGCCCTGGGACTCCTTTTCTCAAGGTCTAGTAGAACTCCTTCAGCATCTCTTTTCCCTTTGAAAGCGTGATAACCATCGCGCAGGCGGCTGCTTTGAAGCCGGTGCCAGCCCTGCAGATCAGGAGATCACAGCACACTCTCACCTGGGGTCAGGCAGCTCGAGCTGAGCTGCTTTGCAGTGCCAGAGCATCCCGAGCACTTGCAAGGACGGGGATTTCTATCGGACTCTGGCACCGAAGCCTCTTTGCTATTCTGAAGAGGCTTGTACGGAGGAACAAAGGACTGCGGATTTCACCCATTTTGCTCTATTTTATATTTTCCAGCAGTTACTTTGGAAAGGCTGTGAGCTGAAAGGCTGATTTTCTCAGACTTGGTACAACTATGCCAGAGTAAAGCTCAAATGAGGCAAAGCAGCACCGGGTATCTCCGTGACTCCAAAGGTGACCCGTTGTTTTTATTCCCCTTTCTGTTGTGTTTCAATTTCAGTTACACTTTACAGGGAACATCAGTGGAATAAAAACTCTGGTGGGGTCAGGTCTTTCTCCTAGAAGGATATTTCCCTCTGCACAGCATCAGTACAGGTTTCCTCCCTCCTCCCACAGCAGTTGTGCCACACGTGCTGTGAGGTATAACAAGGATAAATACATTAAGGGGCAGCAATCCCAGCCTTGGTGTTACAGGAGGGCAGAAGATGGTTAAAGAACTTACTCCCCAGCCCTCAGTGCAGAGCTCTTGCCCCTTTCTCTTCTCCAGCCACTTGCCAAGCATGACTCAGTCATGTGCTACATCCCTTTGAGCTGAAGAACTGGGAATCAGCTTGGACTTACTGGTTCTGGAAGCAACAAACCTTTTCCTTATAGAGAAGAGCCCAGAACTCAGGTGTTTTAGCTCTTAAAGCATTTGTAGGCTTTTTTTTCTGAGCCTGCAAGAGGCTGCTAACTGCTAAACCAGAATCATTTGAGTAATGCCTAGACATGTATAAACCAATTAAGAGCAGTCCTTTCAGGCTTTTAAAACAAATTGCAAATTTCAGGTTTGTATTTGCATAATTCAGGTTATTAATTCGTGTGTTTGCATTTCCTAAACTGTGTTCCAAATTCCCATTTGGCGCAAGTTTCAGTGTTGATCTTGGTGTGAAGGGGAAAAGGTGGAAATTGAGTTGTTGCAGGAAGCACTAAATGGTTAGTGATTTTTCTTTTCAACAAAATTAAATGAGCTGCTTTTTTTTTTTTTTTTTCATGAGTCAATTCAGTGTCACCTTAAGTATTCAGTGAGAAATCCAGGAATTCTTAATTGACAGGGTACCCAATCTCTCCTTTGTGCATCTCTGGGATTTATATATGTTACAAGTTAGTAAAGCTTCCAGCATTCATTCTGTGCATGTGTAATTAAGGAGTGAATGTACCTCGATGTCATTTGCTGTGTTCTGTGGATTCCAGTGATGAGGACGATGGTATTTTATGTTGTTGAACACAGGCAGGAACATCCCTGCATGAGTGAATCCGTTTGAAGGACCAGGCTGTGGCTGCTTTAGCCTGGAGAGCAGTTACCCTCGGATTTTTCTGCTGCTTCCATTATTCACTGAGAGTTATGTGTGTTTATGATAGTCTGATCAGCAAACACAAGTGTGTTGCAGATGCAGATATATTGTGAAGTGCAGTGGTTTACATTAATGGGAAGGATTTATCTTGTTGCACTGTTGAATTTATGACGCCGAGCTGTGATATTTCCCTGGTTCAGAAATGTTACACTGCAGCGGGCTGATATCAGGGTGATAAAATAAATGTTTCTTTTTTAATTCAAGCCACTGCAAGATGCTAATAATGTTGGAGACAGGAAGAGAAATGCCACGTTTCAGAACTTAATATAATGCATTCATATTACAATTTCCTGGCAAAATTAACTTAGCTTGGACTCCTAAATGAAACTTCTTGTTATGTTTAAACTATTAAACAGGTGTGGTTGAGTTCTTTAAAGGAAGTACGGTTCTATGACAGAAGTAGGGGAGTTAATGTGCCCTGCTTAAATCAGTCTTTGGGACTCTGTTCCCTATAATTTACAAGGGCACATAGTGACAGGATGAGGGGGAACGGCTTTAAACTGAAAGAGAACAGGTTTAGTTTGGACATGGAGAAGAATTTCTTCCCAGTGAGGGTGGGGAGGCCCTGGCACAGGGTGCCCACGGAAACTGTGGCTGCCCCATGCCTGGAAGTGTCCAAGGCAAGGTTGGATGGAACGTGAAGCAGCCTGGTCTGGTGGAAGGTGTCCCTGCCCATGGTGGGGTGAGTTTGGAACTCTCAGGTTCCTTTCAGCCCAGGCCATTCTATGATTCCAGGATAATTCTGAAAAGAAAACAGAGAAGCTCTGCTGGTGAGGATCTCTTTGCTGGGCATTCAGGAAGCCCACGTTCCTTGCTGATTTCATTCCAATTTGCTGACAAATGCTCAGCAGACAGGGTTACTAGGGAGAAAGGAGGGCTCATCTCTTCCCTTTTGCTGTTATTTCCTCCCCTGGCCAATGCCAGGGTCTGTGCCAATGCCAGGGCTGTACTCAGGATATCTATTTGCTTCATTCCTTGAAAAAGTAAGAGAGCGTGAAGGAAATCTTCATAATCTTAATGACAGAAGGTGTTGTGGCTGCTCTGCCCTGGGGCTGCAGCATCGCTTCCTCCCCAGGGAAGACTGGGATGCAGCTGGAACTGGCCCAGCTTGGATCCAGGCAGGTGTAAAAGCCTGATCCTGGCTGTCTGGTGGGCTCGTGTTGGCTGTGGTACTGTTTGTGCTGAGCACTGCCACTTTAATGGCTCTGAAGCACCGTGGTTAGAAGTCAAGTGCTACGAAAATTTCCCCAAACACAGATCTACAGCAGTGAGTGGACCTGCACATAAAACAGGCCATTGAATGTGAAAAAAGGATTAGTCATTTTGTGGAATACAGAGAGATTGTCATGTGTGTGTATTCCTGTTATATCACTCTGTTACACAGTGCCTCTGAACCTCTGAGTTAATATCCATTATTTGGAAGCACATCACAGAGTAATTGAAATTGGGTTATTTAACTGCCAAGTGCTACTGGAGTAACAGTTTAACTGTGGAAATACCTGCCAGTGATGTGGTGCGTGGGATTAACTGGGGCTAAAGGAGGAAAAAGCAAAACAATTGTTTTAGTAGTAAACTATCCCCGTATTTTTGGTGTGCTGCTGAAATGATTAATTCTGCTTTTGTTCAATAATAGATCTGTTTCTGTTCAGGGACCACTGAAAGAACAAAATTTTGTTAGATCAAATACTTTTCAAAAACCTGTGCTGATTGTCTTAATTTAAGAGTAGCAGGTAAAAAGGACTATCCCTCCTTTTCTACACTGAATGTAGAAAGATGGATCTGAGGTGAAGTGGGGAAACTTCTGGCAGAATGAGTGTCACCTTCCACCTGAGAAATGACACTTTGTTAAGTGTTAGAAATTAATTGGTATATTGAGCTTATCCACACACTTAAGAGCATTTCCCTCCAGACCATTTCCTCCTTGCAATGTTTCTAATATATTTTTGTAACATGCATTTCAGTTTGACAATAGAAGAATAGTCACAGAAGCTGTAAACAATTAAGAATAATTACTGTTTATAACTCTGAAGAGGGGGCAGCCACTTCAAATACAATTAATGCAGCCACTTTAAATACAATTTCTCACCCTGCCCGTGAAATGCTCCAGGTGAGGTTTCCTCACTGGTTGCACCCCAGACTGAGGTGGGTGGTGGTTCTGGGTGGATGAACGGGGAGCTGTTTCCTCTCAGTGCCTTTGCAGACAGCTCTAGGAATGGAGAAGGAAAACAGATAATTCAAGCAAAACTCCTGGGTTTTGTATGTACTAAACATTCTTTTTATTGAATATGTTCTTCAGCAATGGATAAACTATCACTGCTAAATCTTGCTTGGAAATGTAGTGGAGACAGTCAGCTATTTGTAATTAGCATGTTTGGAATATACATAATTGTATTATGGCTAAAGATCTGATCCACCTTCTGTATTTGCCTCATGTAAGAGGAAAAATACAGCCTGAATAAAGCCAAATTAGTCTTATTTGAAATGCTCTTTTTTTCCCCAACAGAAGAAACATCTTCTGTTACAGTTAATGAGCACTGTTGTCTTTTGTTTAAAGTCTTTGTTAGAGAGGCTTAGAGCAAAAGGGCTTTAATAATAAAAAGACCTTCTTCTCTGGAATGTCTGTCTGACAACAGCCTTTATGATTTGAGAATAATGCTGTAAAATAATTGGTTTTCAAACGAATAATTTTGTATAACTAATTGGAGGGCAAGAGGAAAATCTGCATCCTCCAAATAAATGTATTGTGTCTCTTTAAATATCCAAACAATTTTTTCCTCCCATTTTTCCGCCCTCAAGACAAAAATAATATCAAATCTCATTCAGGTTGTACTTAAATATGACCAAACTGATAATTACATTATTACAGAGAAGGGCAGGATAGCTGGAGGATATGTACAAGGTGCATTAGTACTGCAAATAGAAGCTGATTTAGTTATTGATAGTGGAGACACGTTTTAGTCACTTTATAGAATTAACAATTGATCAGCTTGTTAGGTTCTAGTTCTTCATAAGCACAGCATGTTTATTCATTATTGTCATTACATGGTGCAGGCAGCCGAGGTCATGATTAGCAAGGCAAAATCTAAAGAAAAAATTAAACTTCATTAAATATAACTTCTGCAATGGGCAGTTTCTGAGCAATGCACTAATTCTCACTTCTCTGACATAAATCTAACTTGTACCTGCCTGGCTAATATGCATTTCATTAACATTTTTCAGAACCATCAGGTCTATTTGTTTTGCCAAATGCCAGCGATTCAGGCTTGTAAAATTGTAATAAGATGGGCAACATGAAAACATTGCTTTCAAATTGCCTTGGTCACTGTAAATATCCCCCAATCTGCAGCACTGCAACTGATAAATGAAACACGCTGCTGGAGGAGAATGGAAAGATGTTATTCCAATAAATATATCCATGATTGTTTGTTACTAAGGGTAAGTTATGTTTTCTAAATCAGCATTGACTTAGGCTTGAGCAAACCCGATAGCAAAAATTCCCACCGAGGCTTCTCCTGTTGTATATGACTAATATATTAAAGAAGATAAATAGTCATTCTTAAAACTTATTACACAGTAGGACTGAACACAAGAGGAAACCATTTTACAAATCTGAAACTTAAGGTCACCTTGAGAAGAAAAGGACACTTTAGATGACTAGAAAAGGTCTGTTTCCTCCAGAAACTGAGATTCAAAGTTTACTCTTTCCACGGTGTCTTTTATAAAGCTTTAGAATCCCAAGTGTAAAACCAGAGTCTGTTTTGATGTGCAAATATTTCAAAACTGTGTAGTGGATAGGCATTTAGACACTTGCATCTAACCAGTGCTACAGATGAGATCCCAGCCTCTCAGTAATAAATAAAATGCAGAATAATAATTAATAAATAATAAAACCCAGAATATACAGCTTTTCTGCTGGTGGTTTTTGTAACAGAATCCAGAATTAGGGCTGAACTTTCTAAAACATTTCATTAGACTGTTTTAATAATTTTCTACCTTTTCCTTTTTTATTTCTAAGCATTTAAAAAAAAATCGTGATGTGTATTTGAGTCATATTGAACACTATTAAGATTTTGGTTCATAATTCAGACTTTTAGGAGTATGAAAATGTGCTCAATAGCATTTTCTTAGGGCTTGCTAATACAGTTAATGAATTTTTTTTCTATTAGTCAGTCCTAGCATAGATAATACTGCTCCCTTGTTTGAGCTGTAGCAAATCAGGACAACATTGATTTTCTTTAAGAGATGAATAATGAAAGATCTACATTCTTAAATATGTAGATAAAGATAAGTAACTTAATTAAAAAATTATCAGTGGAAGGTAGTAAGATGAATTAGCTGCTTTAATTTGTTGTATATGTCAATAAGCTGCACCATAACTCGGAGTTTTACATAAAATCCATTTATGATATCTTTTTCTTCAATTTCCAGTGTAATTTCATAGTGTCTTCGGCTGCTAATTCTTTTGGAAATCGCTCACATCTCGGGAATGTTAAATTCTTGGATCTATCTGCCCTAACTTCAGCTTGTGTAGGCATTGACTCTGCAGATGCTTAATGTCCAGAGCAGTGCAGCCTGATGAAAATAGTTCTGCCCTGATCAATAGTGATGTTTACAGGCTCTGTCCTCGGCGGTGAAGTCAGGTTGCGGAGCCTGATTGTTTTTCCAGTGACTGGCAAATTCTGCTGTTTGATCACATGTGCTATGAATATCCGAGCTGGCAAAATTCCAGGCTCAATTGCTTGCTATTTTTTGCCTGGCTTTACAAATTATACATGATGGAAAAAGGGACGTCTCGGGGCCCCCGTCTTTCATCCAACGTTGCTTTTAATATTGAGGAGGCATCGTCAGGGTACACAGGGTGGAGGAGGAGCTGTGAGGAGGAGCTGCTCTATTAAGATGTGGCAGCTGATGTTGTTAAAGGAGGAGACAAACAGCCTTGTGCTGGAAGGGCTCCTCTGTGTCTCACACCCGGGGGGTTTCTGTCTCGTGTTGATGGAGCAGGCACCCACACAAGTCCCACGGGTGGATCCTCTGGTGGCAGTAATGATGTTTTAATGATTCATTGCACCTGGAATAAGACTTTTCACAGCCCTCATGCGTCAGTTCTAAGGGATTCCCGAGTCATGCTGGTTTTCCAGCTTGAAGCCCAAACCTCAGTGCAGCTACGAATGCATCATTTGACAAGCATGGCTGAGCTTCTGCTTCAGGCCCTTGGGTCCCTGCCTTTCTGTTGCAAATGCATTGTCCAGTGACTGGGTTGGAGTTTAGTTGCTCCTGGCTTTTTTAGACATCTCTGGTTGGTTTCTAGGGTAGGACAGAGATGTCTCACAAAGATCTGCAGATTTTGCCTTCTCTGCACTCAGGGATGTCCTGTGAGAAGTGACCCAGCTGGGTGCTGGGAAAAGGGGCAGCTTTAGCTGGGCCATACCTGTAGTGGGAATGGCTTTGTAAAACCTCTGGGTAAAGCATTGCTTGGCAGACAGAACATGATTTGAGCAGGATGTCTCTGTAGAGCTCCCACAGGATGGTTTGACAATAAAGGGTGTGATTTGGGCAGCAAATTTTGCTCTTTCTGCTCCACCCAGCAATGCCCTGCTAAACTGCAAAGTGTTGAGGAAACTCTGGTGCTTCAGGCTTTACTTTGTTTTATTAATTTAATCTTACTTCAGTTCTTGATTAAACATAATATTTGTGTCCTTGAGATGAGGAACAAACGCTTTACCATACCATGGATTTTGCTCCTTTAGCAGTTAACGGATGGGAGTCAGTGTTTCTTGCCCAGAACACGACTGTCGGAATCAGAGTTGTAAATAAGAGCCAAGGAAAATTAATTGCAAACCTGTCAAGTCCGGTCTGTCTGTATTTTTATTACATGGTGCTCAGCAGACCTTTCTCAGAGATGTTTTTTAAAAAAAATCCTGTTCCTTGTGCAAGTTCAGCTGAAATTTAGTCACTCACAGTAGAGATTGTTTCCAGTCCTCTGTGCCAGGGGAGCAACCTCTGGATTGTCCCTTTCATTCATGGTTTTTTCTCAAGCTGAGCTTGAGCTCTGTATTCAGAGAGCTCTGCTGACTTCTCCTGATAGAACAGGAAACTTCAGAAACCAATACTTTCCAGTTAGGGTGACTGTCATAGGAATATTCCATTATTAAATTAGAAATTTTTCATATTCTTGAAGATTAAATGCTGAGACCTTCAGGTTAAAATGCAATAGATTATTTATGCTATGCTGCTATTCTCAGGTGATAAATTGGAAGGTGCTATTGCAAGCAGAGAAATAATTAAGAATTCTGGTACGATTGAGAAGTCAGATTAGAAAGGATAGACTCATGGTTTAAAAAATCAACTGTCTTTGGCCAGAGAGCAAAAATAATTTAAACTGATAAACCACACCCTCCACTGGCCATTTATACTGGTTTATGCAGCAGTGTCAGTTTTACAAGTGGCTTCTTCTGTCTTTCTGACATACAAATGCTACAAAACACTTCATACTCACAAGCACCTCCTCAAAACCATAAAATCTGAATGAAGCTGAACAAATAAATACCCAAGTATTTATTCTATTTGCCCAAAGCCATCAGCCTAGAAAAAGGACCAGGATGGTAAAATAAGGGTGGTTGCACTCTGTGGAAAATGTCCTCTAGATTTGGGTTACCAAACAGTTTCTGTGAGCAGAGAAGTGAATTTTGACTATTGTCTGTGAATTTTAAGGGAGGGTAGAGGTGGACAAAACCTCATCCATGGTTTAAAAATGATGTATTAGACTAAATGGTCAGTGCATATCTATGTGAAAACACGTGGGGTTTGCCTAGTGTAAGGCACAGATCTAAACTAAAAATCTGTGTCTTCCTTTTTGGATGTGGATGTGGTGGTACCCTCTGGTGAGTGAAGGTTTGGTTGCCTGCAGCCTCTCTTGTTAATCTTGTCCAAAACTTGTCATTTCTAAGCAGAGGTTTTCACTTGGTGAGGGGAAAATATAAATCTGGTAAATAATTTTTTCCATATATATTTTTTTAAATTAATGTTCCTGTTTCTCATTTCATTAGTGACCAATATTGAAGTAGAAGACTTAAATTGCTGCTCTGGTCCCTGAGATGTAGCACATTTTTAATGACAGCAGTTTTTAGTATAAACCAGTCCTGTGACTGTCTTTTCTGCCTTGCCTCTTGGCCATGGGAATACTGTGTGCAATAACCCTGGGATTTGAACCAATGGTGCAATCACTCCATGGGCCTCTTTAAAAATGTATCTCACAGTGCAAGGAACTCAGGTGGGAACAGTTAAACTGAGAGAGTTCCACTTTTGTGTTCCAGTTCATCAAGCTTTGAAGAGACACTAGTAGGTCAAATGGGTACAACACTGATCGATGGACAAGAAGAATCCCTTTTTAAACTCATCACAATTCATCTCCAATGGGCAATTGAGAAAATAAAATAAAAAGATACGGTCACTGGGGTCCTGGTGGGGGAGAACTTAATTAGCTGAGCACTCACACACTCTTTAGAGAGTTGTCTCTTAGAGTCCATAAGGGATTTGCAGTCCATTACTTTTTTTGGAGGGCAGGTTCCCTGCAATGTGACAGTGACAAAACCTGTGTGTCCCCCAGACTTTTACCAAAGGCTCCTTGTGTAACTGCACCTCAGGAACAGGCAGGACATTGTCTGGCCATCACCTGAAAGGCAAACACCTGCTGGGCAGGACAGCAGCAGTTGTCTCAGTACCCAGCAAAGTGCTCATGTTTGATCTTGTTTGAGTTACATTTGAGCTACGAGCAGTGCACTACTAAAAGTCTGTGTGGCAGTAGCGAATGAGGCACAGTGAGGGGATATTTTCATTGCATTTTTGGTAGGGAAATCTTCTGGAAAGTTGTATGTGAGCCGAAGTGACTCTTCAGTTGCCCATCTGAAATCACAGAAGGTGATATCTGAGATGTTTCATACCTCTTGCTAATTCCAAGATAATTGAAATTTGGAGGCTGCTATCTTTATTGTAGTTAACTTTGAGTACTCTTTCCCCCAGGATAGAAATTCACAGACTATTTACTCAAAAATGGAAAAACCGTGTACTGTGGGAGTCTGGAAGCCAGGGTTCTGTGAATAGTCAGAAATCAGAGAAAGGTGACAGAAAATACTGCTTCTTACTCAGGTGCCAGTATCCATGACCTCATACAAGCTCAGGAGGCACAATCCAATCTCTGCCAAACTCTATTTCGTTGCTGAAAGAGAGAACTAAACGTGACACCAACTTAACCGTTTTTTTCTGTGAATCTTGAGGTGTTTCTTTCCATAAAATTGCAGTTTCCTGGATGAAAATAATTGGAGAAGATTTTTCTTTTCTGTTTTCTAATTATTTTAAAGAGAGTTAATAGCTCTCTAGCAGTGATGAGAAGCTGATTAAAAGCTGATTGTTGTCTACCCTGAAAATAAACAATCAACGATTTGTTACTTTCAACAGATCTCACATCTTTAAGGCAATCATAATTGCCTTCAAGTGAGGCAGGGGAAGTAGGGGGGAATCTCATTCTTCATTTCCATCCCCGAGCATTTCAAAGCATAATCAAAATTATGCCATTTACCCTCCCCCTTTGCTCTTCCCAACAATCACGAACACGGTTACATGATCATGGAGAGGCTTTTGCATGAGTGAAGAACAGAAAAAGAAAAATCCATCGTGGGCAGATTGGGAACTGAAAGCCTGAAGTTCAGGCTTCTCTAAGCTTTGTGGAAATGATTGTTTTTAAAGAGGGACCAAAAAAACCCCATATAAAAAAGAAAGTTTCTAGCCTTAGCCATGAAGAGGACATGGTGTTACTTTTAATGACTGACCAGTAGGTACCTCAGGTGGGGTCTCTTCCCCTGCCTCCAGCCCTTGTTTGGGGGTTCACACATGGGCTGCTGCCAAGCACAACAACTTCCCAGAGGAGGCAGGGAGAGGGGCTGTGCAAGCAAGAAACACAGAGAGCTGAGATTGGGCAGGGAAGGAGGCATGAAGGATTGGGCAGGAAGAGGAAAGGATGGAGGAAATTTCTTCTGGAAGTGAGGAGCAAAATGTAATTTATGGAATTTCTGAAATTCTCTTGCATCAGGAAATGCAGTTCCTGGTGCTGCTGGAAATGAAAATAGCTGAGTGTTGCTTTAGGTATTCCTTGTGGGATTTGGAATTTTTCTGGTTACAAGGAGAAAGGCAGGGCCTGCTGGAGGGACACAGAGCCAGTGCATGCAGGGACAGTGTGGGTGCACTGGGGGTGATGGTCAGAGCTTCCATCCAGCATGAGGGTGCCAAACCATAGAAAAGCAAATGTGACTCTGAGATTGGTTCTAAATATGCTTTTGCTCAATTAATGAGAATCCAGACTGAACAAGACTGGGTTCTCCTTTAAATGCAGTTGTCTATTGACCCAAGTCCAAGTCTCCATGCCATGCAATTACCTCATTTCTGTTAATCAGTGATATGACACCTTTTACTTTTGAGTAACAGTTCCTGAACTGGTGAATCAGGAACCCAGTTCTGGAATTCTCCTACTCAGCAGAGCAATGTTTTTCAAAAGTAACTTGAGGAGCAGTCTCTGGTAAGCAAAGAAAGTTTTCAGGTAAGATCAGTGAAAAAGCTGATCCCATAGCATCACAGTCAAGGGACAAAACCAGATCAAGAATCTGTGTTATGGCTCTTTGATCTGTGCCTCCCTCACCTTGTGCAAGTTTTGTCCTTCATTATTGAGATTCTGTATGTTAGGGGCAGAATTTTAAACCACCCCAAACTGACTGTGTTGTTTTTGCTACCAAAATGGGGATATCAAAACTGTTACCTTTCAGTTTCCTGGTAATCATTCTGTCCTGCCCCGAGCCTGACAGAGAGCAGGGACAGCACACCACAAGGTACTTTGCTATTGGCTTAAGGAATGGATAACACAGGTGCTAAAAAATGTGTGTTCAGCCTGTAATTACACTTCTGGAAATTTAGTGCTGTATTTATGAAATGCTTTTCCTTAGAATCTTTAAATAATTAGCTAATGAGTCCCAAGTGGAACAATTATCCCGTATACCCAGACAGTTGGGATTCTTCATCAGCCAACGTGCATCCAGTGCTCATAAAACATGCTTGTGTTCTAAAAGCAAAACTGGCTGTTCTGTGCTTGCCTCTTGGAGTGTTCTGGGAATTGCAACAAAAGCAGGGGCCAGGTTACATTGGTGACTCAGAAATGAAGGCCCTGTTGCTGTCATGGCCCTAATACAGCTCAGGAAAGCATGAGTGGATATGCTGTAACTGTGAGTGAGGTGTTTTTGGGAATAACAAGAGAATAAAATATTCTAATGTAGTAGAAGCAGAAAGAACTAAATTTGATTGCATGAAGACCCTAAGAACCACCAGAAAGATACCTAAATACAGCACACCCTGGCTCTGCCTGCACAGAAACCCCAACCTGTGTAGGAGGCATTTTCAGTTTGTTTCTGCCATGATTTTCCTCCAGTGACCCCTGACTTGATTCAGGGTATTGAGGATGACACTGAACTGTGACTACCTCACATTTATATTGCAGTGGATTTTTTGCTCCAAGGCATAAAGGATATGCAGTCCTGTTACATACCCTGAGCAAATATGTAATCCAACCCTGTGGATGGAGAGGGGAGCCTTGACCACCCCACAGGTGTTCATCCAATTTAAAGAAATCCTCACAAACCAGGCTCCATGAGATTTTGAGCAATTTTTTCCACTAGTTTCCCCTCCCTTAGATACAGAATGTTTCTCTTCATTCACACACCAATTAATCTTTGCAGGACACTGAATTTATTTTTGTGCTATTTGCAGTAGCCACTTTAAATCCTGCCCTTCTTTAAACCAAGAGTCTTCAAGGAGACAGTTGACACGTCTCCAACAAACTCTCTTTTCTTAACTAAAACACAGCTACTTCAGCCTTTCTTTACAGCTTGCATTCCTGACTCTCTTGATTTTTGTGTTATTTTCCTGGGATTGTCTCTTGCTCTTAATTTGAATCCTAGTCAGGGATTATCTGCTTCTTGCATGTGAGCCCTGGGCTGGCCACCACACACCCAGAATAGGTCTGGGACCTCCCAGTGCATTGTCCAGAGGCACAAATGGACATGAGTTTTCCTCCCCCATCCCTTCCATCCATTCCTCCCTCCCTCCCTCTGTGCAGTGGATGCAAAATAACCCACCAGCTCAGCTGGGTCCCTGGTGAGAGGGAAGGAAAGTGAGTGACCTGCTCTACAGCAGGTCAGTTATCTTTTCCTTCCACGGGAGAAATTAAATTCCTCCATCAGTTCAGGGTATAGAAAACAGTGTTTTATGGCTCAAGATAACCTGTGCAACAACTTTAATGCTTTGCTACCTGGCAGGCAGAGTTTACAGTTGGGGAAAATGTGTTTTTGCTGTGTCTGAAACATCCTGCTGAAGAGATTTCCTTCAAAGATGTTTCTCTCCACATTTTTTGGTGTGCTGCCTGCTTTAGATGAGAACTGCTCTGCTTCTGAGAGGGCAGCTGGGAGTGGAGCAGGGCACTGTCTCTGCTCTGTGTCCTCTTTGAACAGGGTTGGACTAATTCCTGCTCTCCCTTGAACACAGTGCCTGAAGCCTGCACATCTCTTAAGCAGGGCTTGCACAGGGGGGTGGAGAAGATTTTGAGCTGCAGTGAGGGACCGAAAGAACCTGGGTAATCACAAGGAAAAATTCTTTCTGATAAAGGTAATTGAAAGAGTTGAAATGCTGGGCTGTAATGAGAGCTCCTGTGTTGGCTTTCCACGTTGGTAAGTCTGTGCAACCCTAGAAATGAAACCTCCATGGTGATACCTCCCTTTTCAGGAGTTTGGCAGAATGGTTCTTAGTGGGGTGGTGATGAATAATAAATAATGCTGCATGAAGAAAAGGGTCTATTCTGCCTCCATTTGACAGTCAGAATAGCTGCACTTTGCTCTCTGAGGAGTCCTCTTGGTCTTGGTGGACTTTATCCTGGAGGAAAGATGAGAACTCACTTTGTGTTGAGAGAGCAGAGGAAGCAACAGCTTTGATTTCAAAATCCTCCTTACTCTGTGTGGACTTAGGGTTTTCTGGCAGTCAGTCCTCTGTTCCTTGCCCTCAGTCCCTTCCTTTAATTTGTTTCCTGATTCTGTGCACTGTTCTTTCTGCTTCTGTGTGACCTGAGCTCTGCTGGTTCAAATTTGGAGGCCGCAGACTCTCATTTAAAATGAGTCCAACTGAAAAGCCTTTTCAACACATGATCCACCCAAGTCACTGTTGTGACTCTGGCACTATTAACTAAGGAAGTCTGTGGTGTCTGAGCCAGAAAATCAGGGTGATTTAGGCATATTTTGCAGGATGTCCTCCCAGGACATCATCTTTACATGCCCACAACAGACAAAAGGTTTGTTCTCGTGTTTAAAGGAGGTGGTGAGGACAGATATACCCTAGAGAACTTCAAATGCTGCTGAAGACAGACTCAGTTTTCCCCAAACCCGTGGCTCAGAGGATGTCTGTCTGTGTGTGGATGGTCTGGCTGCTGGAGTGGTCGATACCTCCTGTTATGTGGATATAACAGCAGTTCAGTTCTCCCTCCTTAGGAGGATGTGGGGTTTATTTCCTCTAGCACTCATTGGCATTGTTTTCTTTTCCTCCCCACCTCCCCCAGCTGCTGTTAAGTGAGAATTTGAAATATTCCTGTGGAAAGGGCTGAGTGGTGGTGACAGACTGAGCTGCTGCCAGCAGAGACTGATGTTGTAAATGGAACGTGATGTCATAAAAAACCAGTTCAAGAATTGCCCATGAAGTGTGTAGGGAACCTGCTGGGGTCTGAGAGGGCTGGGCACTGCTGCAGTGCCCCCGTGGTTTTTTGGATACCTGCCTGGCTGATTTTTGTGCAATTCAAACAACCTTCTCACTTCACTTTGCTGTGGGGAGCTCAATGTGACCAGACCTCCACCCGTCAGAGATTCCTGCAGGGAAGCAGAAGAGCTGATGTCATCTCTGGGAGTAAAGGGAACAGGGAAAGGGCCCAATAAAAGTTTTAGTTTCTTACAATGAGATTAGTCTTGTGCTTCCAGTACCTGAAGGGAGCCTGTAGGAAAGACGGAGAGGAACTTTTTACAAGTGAATGAAGTGACAGGACAAGGGGGAATGGATTCAAACTAACAAAGAGTAGGTTTAGATCACATATTAGGAAAAAATCCTTTACTGTGAGGATGGAGAGGCCCCGGCACAGTTGCCCAGAGAAGCTGTGACTGCCCCATCCCTGCAGGTGTGCAAGGCCAGGTTGGACGGGGCTCAGAGCTACCTGGGCTGGTGGAAGGTGTCCCTGTCTGTGGCAGGAGGTGGAATGGGATGATCTTTAAGGTCTCTTGCAACTCAAACTGTTCTGTGATTCTGTGATTCTACTACATGGGTCCTCTCTCAGTTTGCACAGTGCCTTCCTACCTGGTGTAACCCTTACTTGGTGTGAGTAAGGATTGGCAGAACCGAGGCTTTTAAAGACCTGACACATCCCTGTGGGATGTGCCAGCTGGGAAAACAACCGGAATGTATCAGGAGGTACAAGCTGGAACGTGCAGTGTTTAAAGTGAGGTTAATTAACTGTTGGAACAACTTGGCCGAAGTGGATTTACAGACACCCAAAGCCTTCAGATCAAGCTGCAGTTACGTGAGATGATGCGGAGATTTCTGGGTGAGGGTTAAGGGACTAAATCCAGAATGTGAGACGCGTTTTTTCCCTGTACCCGCCCATTGCTGGGCCCGATGTGGCACCTGGAGGACGCGGCTGTCGCTGTGCGGTGAAGGTCAGCACGTCCCTGCGGTCCCTGCTCCGAGGGCAGCCGGAACGCACCAGCCCCGCCACAGCGACGCGTTAATGTGATTAACGACAGGCGCTAATTGTCGCGGACAGCTGCGCCGGCACAGCGGAGCGCTGCTGCCGCCAGGGCCGGGGTCCCCCGGGGCTCCGGGGGGCGCAGGGAGCGGGGCGAGCTCTGGTGAGAGTCCCGAGCGCTGCCAGGAGCCGGGAATGGTGAAAGCTCCCTCCCCATGGAGTGAGGAGCGCCGGGGCTGCGGCGGCCGCCAGCGGGCAGCACCGCCCCGATGGATGCTCGGGAAGCGCCAGGATGGGCCCCGGTGTCGCGACAGGGACAGTGGCCTGTGACTCCTGCATCGCGACAGGGACAGTCACCTGTGACCCCGGCATCGCGATGGGGAGGGACATCAGTCACCTGTGACCCCGGCATCCCGACAGGGTCAGTGACCTGTGACCCCGGCATCGCGACAGGGACAATGACCTGTTACCCCTGCATCCCGACAGGGACAGTGACCCGCGATCCCTGCATCCCGACAGGGACACCATTCACCTGTGACCCCGGCATCCCGACAGGGGCAGTCACCCACCCGCGGCCCTGGAACTGCCCCAGGCCGGGGGTAACATCAGCACACAGTCAGGGATGGCTGGGGCTGGAAAGGGCCTGACAGCCCATCCTGTCTCACCCCCTGCCATGGCAGGGACACCTTCCACCGTCCCAGGCTGCTCCAAGCCCCGTCCAGCCTGGCCTTGGACACTTCCAGGGATGGGGCAGCCACAGCTTTTCTGGGCACCCTGTGCCAGGGCCTCACCACCCTCACAGGGAAAAACTTTCATATAACATCTAATCTAAATCTCTCCTCTTTTTATTTAAAAACATTCCCCCTTGTCCTGCCAACACTTGCCTGTGTAAAAAGTCACTCTTCCTCTTTTTTATAAGCCCTCTTAAAGTACTGTCACTGAATACCTGCCCTGTTTATAGTGATTTAGCCCCAAAAGGGGGCTCTGTGTTGGCCAGCCAGTGTGTAGGTGTTTGCTTTAGCTCTGTCTTTTGTCTCTAGTTCCCCTCAAACAGCAGTACTTTTCAAACACACACAGTGACCAGATTAGATACTTTCCCCCCTACTCTAAGAAAAGTCAGGTATTGCTCTATTTTCCCTTTGTCCTTTATTCAGTAGAGATAGGAGTTTGGCCAGGCTGACAGTGGGGTTAAAGTCAGGCTGGCAAATCCCCTGAACAGTACATGGCACCCAAATTTCTTTCCTTCTCACCCCTTGCTTTACAGAAGAGGAGTCTTTAAGGGATGCACAGTTGTATTTTAAGTGAGGAATTATTTAGAATGGAGAAATTAAGGCCTTTTAAATATTTAATGAAAGGAGGTTTTCTAAATTATTTAATAGCTTATTATAAAAGATGGCACAAAATGGTTTAGTAATTTATTCTTTGCAGAAAGCAGCCGTAAGAAGCATTTTACAACACGTAAATATTGGTAGGAAATGCACCTAATTTAAAACATTATCTTATTCCATCTGTCAAAGGAATTACACAGTGCCTATACAGTTTTCAAATAACTTTAGACCTTTATTGTTTCTGTTCTTGACACACTTCCCTGGCACAGGGAAATGCTGTTTACACACATTTTCCTGGAGTGCAGAGGCACAGAGAGCAGACTGTGCTGGGACCGAGGCACAGGAGGCCTAACCATTGCAATTCCCTCCAGATCCCAGAACCCACACTCTTCATTTGCCCTAAATACTGACACAGGGGGGTGGGGCAGCCTCTGGGGAATTCCTGTGCGAAGCAGGAGTTGCTCATGGCCAGTCCATGCATAAATACTGAGAGTGGGGCCCTTCCCCTCTCCCGTTCCCTCTTCCTTCTTTTCTATATCTTGGCTGGAGATGGAGCTGGGGTTCAGTTGCTCACTGGCTGGAGATCATTGTATAAAAATAAACAAGTAGCTCTGTTTTCCAAAGTAACGTGTCACCCTGAGACAAGACAGGGACCAGCAGTTAAACCCACTGTTCACAAAACACACACAAAACACGCTTTTGCCGTGAAAAGTCTGGAATTCCTTTTACAGTTATTAACCAGGTGAGCCTCTTGTTTCTGTCCTGATCTGTCTCCTTTACTGACATAAACCAGCTGAAGCTGGTTTCAGCAGTTTGCCTTAATCTCCCCTCATACAACTCTGTTTTTAAAAGAAATATCACTGCCTGGAAGACATCAGAAAGCCTGGAGATATGCAGGTGGAGGTATCATCTGTCACTTTTGCTGCATCCACTTAATTAGAATGAGTTGGACTAATCAATACTCCCTTGCCTTTTAGCAGTGTTTAACACGTGTTTACAGAACAGGTTACACTGACGTTTGTATTTACCTGTAGATGCATCTGCACGGGGTTTTATTTTCCTCACTAATAAAAATTATGGAACAGATAAGCACTAAAACCCAAGTTAGTGTATTGCAGTATTGATTTCTACAAGAGCACTGTAAGAATATATTTATCTACCTGTCCTATTATGAAATGGGTAAAAATGTACCACATAACCATTTCAGTCAGTCAATGCTATATTGAAAATCCTGTTTGTTTGCTTCTTCTTAATAGGCCTTTTGAGGCACACTGGGTTTTTATTTTTATTTTTTTATTTTATGTGTATTTGTGGAAGGAAGGATTAATACAAGATGGTACTGCTTTTTCTTAAGACAACTCTTTGCCCACATTTTGTTTTGATTTCCACTGCTGATTTGATAGAACTGCTGATTTTGGCTCACCCTGGAACTCTACCTTGGAAAGCGAAGAGAGTAAAATGTGATTAATTGTAGATTGCTGGCCTGGCACCCCTTTAATTCCAGCAATTACTCTACTTTCTCATGGCATTCTGAACAAAAAAGGAGCTGTTAAGGCCAGGTTGGATGGGGCTTTGAGCAACATGGTCTAGTGGAAAGTGTCCTTGCCCATGGCAGTGGTTTGGAACAAGATGAGCTCTAAGGTCCCTTCCAAACTGTGACTGGAAGGTGCTGTGATTCTTTGAGTGTGTTGAGCCAGGGGCTTTCCTGTCCTGAGCTGCTGAAAGGTGTCTGCCTATGTGCTTTCATGATCCCAGACATGCTCTGCCCTCCAACGTGGTGGTGTAATTTTGTGTTTCTTAAAAGTGGGTTGGTAATTGATCAAAGGAAGAGTGAAATGAAAAGAATGGTGGATAAGATGAGAAAAGGTTATTGTGATCACTGTGTAGGTGAAGACCACATTATTATTACTCTCACAAAGTGCTCTGTGTCATGTTTTCAATAGCAGAAGGTCAAGTTGTGTCCAGGGATGGAAGTGAGAGAACAAATATAAACAGCAAAAGCAAAGAGGCCTGAATGTCTGTAAAATGGAGTGTTTGAGCTTGTTATTCTGTGGAACGTATGTCAGTACTGCTGCAAAAGTGTTTCCATGTGGAGATTTCAAAGTGTAACTTCTGGGTGTGAGAGGTGATGCTGGAAGCGAGGAGAGGCAGCAGGGTCAGAGGGTGCAAAAATGCAAAATCCCACGGACACACTCCTGTGGCTGTGTCCCTCTGCTTGGGAGGCAGGCTCCAGGGCCTGGGCCAAACCTTGATGAAGACAATGACAGATTTTCCCCACTATCTTTAATAATCTCTGGTTCAAACGGTTGGAGACTTCATGTAATCGTGTGGAAATGTGTTTGCACTATGGTGCAGTCTCAGACCTTTTGGCTTTCCCAGCAGTTGGGTGCTGAGAGTGCTTATGGTGATAAGGTCCCAGTGAGCTGCACACATTCTGTTTGCAGCTCCTTTGTTAATACAGTGATAGCTCAGAGCTGCCTCAGCACAGCTTCTCTGTGCTCTCAGAAAGAAAAGCGGAATACAACTGCTGCCTTTTGCCCCGGATTGCACTGTAGATGGCACTGTGAAACTAAGATTTTGGTAACAAAGATGTATTTTACAGCACCATTCCAGCCGTTAATTGCAGTGTAATATGCCTTTCCTTCTAGGTCCCCGAAGTGAAGGAAAAATTCTGAGATGCAGAAAGGCTTATTTGCTGCTGCAAATGGGAATCTGGAATAACTATGAAAAACACACTGAAATAATTGTGTTTGACTGGAACAAAATTCTTACAAAGTCCCCAAGGTAAGAGCACTTTTTATCTTTCAAATGACACTGAAGATTCGCTGTTCTGGTTAGCAACAATATCCACTTGAATCCAACAGAGAATGAAGGCTTGACATTTCTGCAAGCGGCAGCCCACTGACGCTGAAGGGCTCAGCACCCCTTGCTGCATCTGTCTGCCAAATTTCATTTTTTTCTTGCCTTTTCAAAGATCCTCTTGTATTTCTTTACATCAGCAGGCTGAAAACTTGTGTCCTGTCTACCTGCAAGGCAGACTAAAGGCTGCAAACGTATCATTTGGATGGTACTGGATGCTTTTAGCAGCCTTTCAGCTTGGATCTGACCAAGTGGATGCTTTACAGTGATCCACTTATTCCTGGGCTTGAACGTTCTTACACAGGGGTAAGGTTACCCTGTTAACCTGATGAGCCCTGGTTTCGCATTCCTTGTTTAATGCCTCAGAAGAGTCAAATTCATAACTGGAGAAAACTTTTGAAATTAGTTCAGCACATGGCCATTTCCATTGAGACCAGTTTTGTTCCTGCCCTGGGAATGGTGGGAGACCAAACAAACTATTGTTAAATTCAGCTCTTTCCTCAAAAAAAAAAAAAAAAAAAAAAAAAAAAAAAAAAGAAAGAGGTTCAGTTGCATGGGAAAGATTTGGATGACCAAAACCTGAAAAGGTGCACTCATTTCAGAACTCACCAGGCAGTTTTCCTAGGCTAATACTGGATCAACAGCAATAATAATAACATTCATGCTGGTTTCACAGTGACTCAGTCCCATCAGCTGCAGTGACATTATGTGAATTAGGATCAGCTGCTCTGAATTAGCCTGGGAGTGCTCCAGAAGAAGGTACTCATAGGGTAGGTGAGGAGCAGTGATTATCTTCTGGGCTTGATTCATGCTCACAGAAGGCTCCTATATAAGCTCTAAAAGCCCATCAGGGTGTTTGTTCCTGTATTCAGGGTGGCAAAGTATTGGGATCAAAACACAGCATCTTCCTAAAGCCAGAAAAGGTACCATTTTACCAAATCAGTCCCTAAAGTGTGGCTTCTTTATATATAATTTTAATTTCCTGAAATCTGTAGACATGGTTAACTACCTTTTTCACAATATTTGTGTAATTAAAAAAAAAAATTGTAGGCTGAAGGTGCTGGAGTTTGCACCAATGTATTTCTTTCTCAAGTGTAAACCAGTATTTGTTGCTAAAATATGTTTACATGCAGCAGACTTCTTGTCTCTTAACTTTTTATATTAATAAGTGTATTTTTGATTTGTTTGAGCTTTAGCAACATTTACAATTAGAGAAAAAACATTGTTTTGAAAAGTGTGAAAAGGGAAATTATGCAAGCAATTTTAAATGAGAAAACATGTCCTCTGTTTTGGTTTCATTTGTAGATGTTTATCAAATTGAAACAACATCCAAGTGTGTCACCTGGTTGTGACAGTAGAGCTGTCTAAGGCATGTGTTGCTTGGCTTTTTTTTTTTTAACTTGTCTCTTCAGCAATTGAACATTGGATTAGCTGAATAGTCTTAGGTATTTTCCAGATATACAGATAATTTTTTTTAGAAAATACTTGGAAGACTTAGAACTGGAATCTGCAGGGGGAATTAGTTCCCAAAGGACTTTTTGGTGCAAATAAACTTGCCCAAATCCCGGTGAGCTGATTAACTGCAGACTAATGTCACTGCCATGAAAACAGTGTTTGGTTCAATTTATGCAAATCTATAAATTGCCTTTAATTAATTTGATGTATTCCTGCTTGCAGAATTTGCTGAAATTGTGGAACACGGTATCTAAGGGTTCAACTACATAACGCCCATTTATGTATCATACAAGCAATAAATCATCATAACTGAGTTTAAGAAGATGATTAGATTTGCTTTCTATATGATGAATGGCACAGCATAAGCTATTGAGGGATTTAATTGCAGATATTTGCAGAAAAATTACTGAGGGTTTGTGATCTTAGTTCTAAGAAGAACATGAATATGAGTAACAACACCTTTGTTAGAGCAAATGATTTCTGAAATGCAGTTTCCAACACACGGCCAGAGAAGTGAGTCCTTGCATATTTGACTGAAGTGCTGTTCCATGAGTGTTTTACCCTCAGCAAACCTGCTGATCTCCAGGAATTCTCCTGAATATTGTGTGTTTGGGAGACCCAGCCAATTCCTGTGCATGGCTACAGGGGAATTAGTAGCTTTGATAAATATGTCCTGAGAAGTGTTGAGTAAAAATGACATTATTTTCTATCATTGGGGGAGGTGCAGTTTAAAAATAGTAGCACAACTCAGAAATGTGTGTATTTAAATTTGAGTGTGTCTGGATCTTAATAAAAGACAAAACAACCCATCCCTTAACTCAGATTCACAGAACTGTATTGCACTCATGATGTGTTATGATAAATATGTGTTTGTGGGTAATGTTGTGTGTGATAGACATTGCTCCTAATTATAAAGTGTCCTCAACAAAGAATTGATCCCAACCAAATCATGAATATGATTTTGTGAGTGTTGCCCTGTAATGAGCTGCGTTAGTTATTCTTCAGCGTCCTTTCAGCTTTTCCTTCCCCACATCATTTTTATGTTATTCCCTACTCACATTGTTCTTTCACTCAACTGCTTCCTTTTCTGCCTCCAGGATGAGATTCTGTGCCAAATCAATGCTTCTGTCTGACTGGCTCTTTCTGGTCTATGTGTTAATGGTCTGCTGTAAATTGTTGTCCGCCTCTAGTCACCATCCCCGGGGGCACACAGGTAGGAGCTTTTAAACTCATTATGTGCTACTGAGACCAATTAATACCACTTGCAGCATGTTAGAGCCCACTTTCTAGCAATGGATAATTGATGAGGCTGTTGACAGCATGTTATAATCAGTGCAATAGGTTAAAAATACATCACCACCACCAACAAAAAGGATTTATTGTAAGTTTTCATGGCTTTTCTCTAGTAATTTTGTGTATGGAAGCTCTCCAGGCAGTTTTTTGAGTGACTTCATGACTACTAGGACTTTGGGATTTGTTTGTGTCATTTTGCTTTATCCTTACCCAAAGACATTCTGAGGTGTATCTTTATCTTCACCCTCTTAATCCTGTCGTTATCAAGTGACTTTACAACGGTATCATTTGCTTTGGTGGGCAATAAATCGAAGCCCTCAGACTCATGTTAGTCAGTTCTTTTCACTCACACAAATTCTGACCTGTGCTTTAGATCAGCCTGTGATACTCTCCTTCTTTTCCTGACTGCCATAGTGAGGAAAACAAAGATCTTGCATTTAAGGGGCTGTATTATTCTAGTAGGGAAATATCTACTAGGCACGATGTATTATCACATTATACATGACAGAAGAAGCTCAGAACAAGCTGGATTAACTTCCAGACTGGATCTCTGTAGCAACATCTCTGGTAGGATCATGCAGACATCAGCTTGAAAGCAGAAAGAGATCCAGATGTACCAGTGCTAATGCAAAGGTATCTGTGCAAGTCCTAAATAAAACGGGATAGCTGTGCTAAGACTGTGCCACCTGTGATCCCACTAGAGAGAGAGGTAAGGTAACAAAATGCCCCCTGTCAGTGCTGCTTTTCAGGAGAGGCCAAAAGTCTGGCTGCAAACTCCATGATGAGTCTGCATTCTCAGCACCATAGTCAGCTTTGTGCTGCCTTGGGGATTTCTGCAAGTGTTGCTGTTTGCGGCCTTTTTCTTAAATTAGGTGTTAGTCCTCAAATCCATATGCAATGTTCTTAATTCTGAGCCAGACTCTTGTGAGTCCAGGTCTAATGTTAGCATCCACTCCCCTCAGGGCTGGGAAGTGAGGATGCATTTGGTAGAGGCTCCATCCTCCAGAAGAGACAAACTATTGATCTCTTTCCTGGCTGCTTCCAGTGGTTGTCTAGGTAGGAGCTGAAGGCTCCTCCTGTGCTCACCAAAATATCTTCAGAACTGGCAAGCAGGACTGACTGACCTGCACGTAGCTGTTGTGTCTCTGAGAGCTACAAAATCCCCTCCTTGCCTTTCCCCACCACCAGCTCTGCATTCCCTGGCTGTGCAACACTTGTGTGTTTGCCATAAATTGCAGTCACAGGTTATGGAGAACAATTGCATGTTGAAGAAAAAGCCTAAAGAGTGACTGCAGTGAATGCAGTGTTGGAGGATAACTCACATTGCTGCCTTGCAGGTATCTGTTCTGGAAACTGGAAGGGGGTCTATGCACAGTGACAAGTTAATAGCAGAGCATTTCAGAGCTAATTCTGCAGAAAAACCCGGAGAACAGCCTTCTGCAGCTTTTGTCATTTGGGGAAGAGTCGTGTCAGAAGAAATATTATTTTTGTCCTTTCAAGATGCACCTTGCCTGTGTACCTAAGGGAAATATCTGTAATAAGGCAGCAGTGATCTTGTGTTGTGGGCTTGTATGAGGAACACAGTGTGTTATGTAATTAATGACGACATTTTTTACATAAATTTTCAGAATGCTTGAATGCTTACTTTTAATTGACACCAGGAGTTCTTTCCACCATATCAAAGGGGTACCACAAACACAGTCAAGTTGCTTGACTTTAACCATATTTGTGCACTGTGATTTCTCTGGTGAGCTAAAAGAAAGTTCAGCTCCTCCTCCATAGTTTGGGCTGATTGTGGAACTGTTTTTCAAATGGACACCCTTGAATCTGGAGCCTTCATGCACCTTTTTAGACTGTGGTGTCTTGTTCTTCCCCAAATGTGAGTTTCCTTCCATGTACACTGAAGTGACCCCCACCCCACTTTGATGCCATGTGGCAGATGAAGCAGCCATCCCATTTCTGAATCTCCAACTCCCTACATTTAACTCTTGGCACCATAGAGGATAGAGAGGGTTTGGAGGGCTCTCCTGGAGGGGCCTGCATTTCCCAGCCTCATCTTATCTTTGCTGCTTGACACAACACATAGATTGACCTTCTAATGTATAATCAAATCTCTGACAGAATCTATTGTGTGAGCAAGGTGCTGCCTTGTTCATCAGGAAAGCAAATAATTCAGAGCTTTTAGCAGAGCCTGTTTTGTGGAAAGCAAATAATTAGCCTCATTTATTTCATACAAATTAGCACATTCCTGGATAGCAATTGAGATAAAAGTTTTGCAGTCAATAGGCAGCATTCACATTTTTCAAAGTGAAATGTCCTGAAGCACATTAGAGGGATGAATCCAAGCTTTGGGTTCAGCAGAGGCTTTGTCCTGTGTCCCTTAGGTCCAGCAGCTGTAACCTGACAGGTAGATGCTGAGGTGGGAGGCGTGAGCTGCCCAGCCTGGGATGCTTTGAGAGGAGCTGGTTTTTAGAACGGGTTGTGTCTGCTCCTGACAATCAGCGTGTTTCAAGTGATGTACTCGACATCATCAGCACCTTTAAAGAAATGTGTACTTGCTGCAACTAAGAAACTTTATTAAGTAAGAGAAGACAAGACAATTCAAGATGAAAAGTGGGGATTGACTTTTTCTTTTCAAAATACTGCCATTTTTAAGGAGCCTAATCTGGAAAAAGACAATTATTGACCTAGGTCATGCTAGGTGGTGCCTGAAAGAATGATATTTGGCAGCTGTCTGCCCTGTTCAGGCAGTAACAGAGACTGGATCTCATGGACACAATGGCCATCCTGCCCCTGAAAAGTGGGAGAGAATGGCATTGAGCAATCCCTGTGACAATGGAGGCCTCTTTACTGGAATAAAGTGTAAGGCAGACCTGGTTCTTTCTTTTATGCTCTGAAATATTCACCACCACCACCCAATACCTGTCAGAGGAGAGACTGTTCAATCCTGCAAACCACCCCTGCCATTGCTTTGGAGCAGTTTGGATCTTGAATCCAGCTTGGAGGCCGCAGCCTGTTTTTTTTGTAACACTGTAATTGCTTCGACTGGCAGAGTCAAAAGGCAAAAAGTAGAGGAGAAATGTTCCTTCTCGTCACCATGAGATCACTGGAGATGCTACTTGTGCAGATTATTTCAGCATCCTCCTTGTGTATCTGTGTGGAGAAGACACTTGAGAATGTTCATCTGACTTGGTTGCTGTCAATACACTTCTGAAGAGTTTCTCTTTTGCCCTGACAATAGCTAAGGGAAGCATAAGTACCAACTTCACTTTTTTTAAAAAAAAACTGGGCAGTATTTCAGGCTCTTGAGTACCTAATACCAATATAATGATCAATTCCATGCTGTGCTGGATGAAGCAACACACATTTAGTACCAGAAAAGGTTTGTTTCCACCTCACTGCTCTAAGTCACAAATGAAGAAGCATTGAAAAGACACTTTGTCATGTCAGCTCATGTGAGAGCTGGCCCTGCAGACCCTGAGCTGGTACAGCCAGCTGAGCAGTTCTGCCATGAATTACTGGAGCAGCTCAGCTTTTTTTAGACTGTTTTATGTGATCATGCTCACCTGAAAGGCTTCCAGCTTTGCTGAAGGGTCTAAAGTTTTGGGCAGAATGTTCCACATCAATTGCAGTTTTTCACAACTTTAAGGATGTTTTTCCTCTGCTTTCAGGGCTTTATGGACAGACTCTGTCCCCAGTGGAGTCAGAGTAAAAATTCTTTACTTACACAGGCTCCAGGATTTGAGGTTCTTAAAGGAGAGCTGGAAAATGCAGCTTTGTATTAGAAATATCGCTGCTTTCAAGAAAACAGGGGAAACCCCGGCTTCTGGTTCTCCCCTTATTTTGGGGTTGGAGCATCATTTTTCCCAGCAGTGCTGTCAGGCAGCCACGGGATGGATTCCCGTTTCCACCAGAGGGCCCTGCAAGGCTGTGGAAGGAGCTCCAGCGCTCAGCTACCGCCGGCTTCCTCCTGATTTAAATCCCAACTCTGCATTTTCCTAACGAGAATTATGAGTCCTTTGTATTTCAACGGGTCAGACATGGTTACTGCCCAATAAGCTTTAGCCCTTTGTTCTATTTAACTCCTTTTATGTCTTAATGTTTTATTCAGTGTGCTATTTATGTGGTTTATTACCCAGCTTCTAAATATAGGGTAGCTACAATATACAACTCTGACTGTAATCTCTTCAAGTAATAAGGTAGGGAAAGCAATTCAGCTGAGAAATAGGTTCCCTTTAAGACAAAAAGGAGCAGAATTCTCTGTGTGAAGTTTGCTGGTATATTTATTTTTGAGGAGGAAACAGCATAGGAAATATTTCTTATTTTCCTTTTTAAAATTTTTTCCTTAAATGGCAATGAGAACTTTTAATATATGTGACAGATTTTGACAATGACTTCAAGTTAGATGCACAGATATGTTACCAGTAAGTAACAATTCAGTGTTGATTTACTCTTTTACAGGGTAAAATGTAGCTTCTTGTGTCATTTTCCGAGAATGTACACTTTAACTGTGTGGAATGCAATTGCATGTGAAAAGATTTGTGTATTCCTGGGAGGTGAGGAGTGGGAGAATTACAGACAAACTGGTAAATGTGCAGGTTTATAGATCAAATGTCATTGTTTCAAAAGTGGTGGTGGTGGTGGGGAAATTCTGTAATAAAAAGAAGACAGAGTCTCATTTAATACAAATGGCCAAACCCAACGTGTCAAAAGAGCAGGAGGCTGATTTCAGCAAGTCTTTCCTGCAGTATCAAAGTGACCTTATTTTAAAGCCAGTGGGGAAAGCTTGTGAAAATACTGTCTTTATTTTATTTATTTTACATTGACACCATCATTTTTTTCATATAGCTCCATCTGCAGCAAATGATAATCTTTATATTCTATTTACCAAAATTCTAACCAGGAAAGCTTTCTTTACTCTGTGCCTTTTCTTTTAAATCTACTTCTCCCAGACTTAGAACTGATAACAGAAAAAAAAATGTTGCATTGCAAATGGATAGACTTGTGCTAACGTGAGAAAGAAATGGTTGGATACATGTAAATTCACAAACAGAATGGAAAAGATCTTGTTCTTGGTGTTCATTTGAGTGAAGTGATGCAAGAAAAAGTGGCACATGCTCTGTTCTGGGTTTGCATGGAGGTCAACAAGCTGAGTCCTTGGGAGGCTGGATGCCACAGTGATGAAGGCAAGAGATTGAGATGTAAAGGACTTGCATCGAGTTCCTTGCTCTGAAATGATTAAAAGACCTGCCTAAGATGAAGTCTTGACCCCACTGAAGTGGGAGTTTGTGATTCTTCTGTGATTTAGTTTTCAGCCTACTCTGGATATGTCTCAGCAGAAAAGTTAAACTTCATAGTTATGATTTTATTAAAGCTTAAACCAGTCATTCTCACAGAATTCGCCCTTCAGTGCTTGGCAGTCACTGCCATTTTGAAGGATGGAAAGTGTTTTAGGGCCTGTTCTGCTATTGATCACCAGCTCTGTGCTCCCTGGCTGGGCTGCTCTGCCACAGCCTTTCAGTTACATTGATTGTGGTAGCAGTGCAGAGCCTGTCCCGAGTTTAGAGTCCCATTTCAACATAATTGTAAGGCCTTTCATCCCAAATGAGTGGCTGCACAGGCTTGAATCAATGTCCATGGAAATGGGTAGCAGTCTCAGTTGATTTGGTGATGTAGACTGACTGGTTTTGTCTGTGCTGCCTGGTGAAGGGTGGTTCAGAGGCGGCCTGGGACAGGCTGACCCTCCCTCCTGGCTTCCATTTGCCCACTTGGCTGTGGGTGGGTACAAAACATTCACCCTCTGTTTAAGAGCAGGAAATCTGCTGTCATGCTTGGCTGTAGCTTCAAACACACCCCACCTGTGCCTGGTCCCCTCAGACCCCAAGAAATGCCCAGCTCTGCTCTCGTGCCGAGCACGGCGTTCTCCCCTGCAGAGAGCTGCCCCTCAGCTGTAACTCTGAAAGTCTGTGGTGTTGATGTGCCTGGTTTCAAGGACATGTTTGAGCAAGCGTTTCTTCTTGGAAACCAGAAAATGTTTAATTAATAATGGAAGAACCTGGAGATGGAATTTCTTTCTTTTTTTTTTTTTTTTACTAACATTTAAGTGTTTTGTTGGCAGAGCACCTCGGGATTGCTGCCGGTAGCCCTTTGCTGCAGCTGCCTGTTCTTCAGTGTTTGGCAGCATTCTTGCATTCCTTCAGGAGAGTGACAACTGATAGTGGACAATAGATTCTAAATCAGGAGATTAAAGATGTCTTGTAGGCTTCAGCAGGGTAATCTCTCCTCATCACACTGGAGATGGAAGCTACACCTGACATTCGTTATCTTCTATTCGTGGCAATCTTTAACAATACCTCCAGAAATGCCAGAAGTTATGAGTGGAAAATTCTGGGATCAACAGTTCTGTTGCTTAGTGTTTGGCCTGCCTTTATTTATTTCCTTTCTTTATTTCCACCTTTTTTCCCCCCTTAAGGACATCATCCATATGCCTTGCACTCCATGGATGGTCGCTAACCTTTTGATTTATGTTGTTATTTTGAGAAATAATGACCAGGTTAGTACAAGGCAAGATTTCTCTTCATTTTATTTCCTGTTTGCATCTTCCTGATACCAGTTCTGTTTCATACCATATCTGTTCTGTGTTTCCTTCAAGTAGCATCTTAAGATGCAACGAATATTTTGGAATAAGCAGATTTCTTTTGCTGTCTTTTTTTGCACAAACTGTTGCAAATTAGCCGGGGTGGAATGGCAGGATCTGTGTTTAGCAGATCAGGGTGTGTTAACAGCTGTTTGTAGGGTGTTGCATCATGCTGGCTGGTTTTTCCTGATAGCAAAAATGAAATTGAAAGGGATCTTAATGCAAAAATCTAAATGTACCAAGGTAGTCTTTTGAGCTCATTCTGTTTTCAGGTTGGGTGTAAAATCTTAAAGCATTTTTGTGCTCTGTATATCCCTTCTTCTACAGCTTCCTTCCTTTTCTCAGGAGATTTCCTTCTACTTAACAGGAAGTAAGGCTGACAGAGAGCAGACACTGACCTTCCTGCTTTGTGGTGTCCCTGGATTGTCTCTGAACGGGACATGACGTCTCTCCTGGCTTGCCATGTTGAGGAGATGCCCTTTTCAGAGGAGATTAAACAGGAAGATCTTAAGACTGTGTGTCCTCACTGACACTTGCTACTCCTAAGCTTTCTCTGATTTGTCTTTAGAAAACATAGTTTACTGCAAATATTAAAATCGAGTCAGAATATTATTTGAGAAAAGAGCAAATGATGTCAGTTGGCGTAACTCACTCCAGCAACATGAGTGTCTGGCGTGAATTGTGGCTCTGCTAATGATTTCTGTCTGTTGAGTCCTTTCAGCAGATGCTGGTACTCTTCCAACTGGAAAAAATAAAACAAAACAAACAAAAAAATCCCAACCAAAACTAAGTCAACTGAAATTTCTCATCTAAAAGAGTTTGGATGTGGAAAGAGGTCCTTGCTGTTCTCCACATGCATCCTGTTGGAGTTAGTGCTCTTATGTCACTGGGGAAAAAATGTAGCTGATAATTTTATTTTCAGTGTTTCTGAATGCATGTTGGCTAAAAAGAAGCCTGATTGCTCTGCAAGTCACTCTTTAGGACTGTCACTTGCTTGGCTGGGTGTCCAACTCTGTTGTCTGTTTTTAGAAATGGCTGCTGATAATACAGTTTTATAATTTACTTGAATAGAGTAAATTTTCCAGCTTTTGTTCTACTTCCAAGGTTTCAGAAACATGGAGACAATATAGCAGATTTTATTATCAGACCTATACTCAATATTGTTTGAACTATATAGGAAAAAAGTCATAGTTTGACATTTAATTCAGAAATACTGTGACAGATGTGCTATTTTTTCCCCCCCTCCCCCCAAACTATTTTTAATATTTTATTTGGAAATACAAACCCCCCACAACTTTGTGCTGACATTCTTTAGAAATGGAGCGAAATTGCTGCCCTCAGCAATATGCAATTTACTGCAAGGGATGCCACAGTCCCCAAACATGGAGCCAAGATAATTAGTCTACAACTGACAAATAAGTCTGCTATGCTAATGTAATGAAACATCCTTTTATCAGACTCTATCACATGGTAGTTTGTGCCAAGCTAGAGAGAAAAGAGAGTTTACTCTGAAAACACGTCCTCTTCTGGGGCAACAAATCTAATCCAGCAGTGACTGTGGAAAGAATTTTCCTGACCCTTCCCCAGTATCAAGGGATTTGGATTGACTGAATTCTGGATCAAAACCAAAACCTGAGTAGGGTTTTTTGCAAAAGCATTTCTGTTTTTCTCTTGGCTGTAGCAAGAACACCATCAAAGCAGCATTAAAAAGAACTATGGCTCCAGGAGCACCAGTTTATCAGGGGGATAAAGGTGATTCAGCATTACCTCTCTATTGTCTCTCAAAAAAGGAGAAGGGTCTTTGCCCCAAATTTTGCAGCCTAAGTAAATGGTGATGGGCTGGAATAACTCCTCTGGCAGCCAAATCAAAGTAATATCAGGTGTTTGTCAGCAACATGAACTGCTTTACATGTGAAGTGTGACTGTTCTCATTTAAGAGATGGGGAATGAAGCACTTGTGTGCATGGTGAACACTTCTGTGTCTTGGGAGCAAACAGGTCTCAGCTGCAGAACAGAGCCAGAGGTCAGGTTTGGATTGCCTTGCCTGGGACTTGGTGGCTGGGCTGTGATTTATGCAAACAACACATTTAACTGCCATCATTTCACTGTGCTGGCCAGCAAAGGTACACACCTGTCAGAGCTGGCAAGGAGCTGGTGAGCTCCCTCCCAAACTTACTTCCAACATTTCTAGGTCCAGAGTCTGTTAATTGAGTTGGTCAAAAGGCACTGCAAAGAATGGAGATTTATTCTTATTCATTAGGTTTTGCTCACTATATTTTTTGGTGAAATATGACATGACCTTTCAGTCTGAGATCTGTTAGATAATAAATATTATTAGCAGGGTCACTCCTTGACCAAGGGAAAACTGCCTGTTGTGAAATGATGAATTCAGTCAGGGGGCAAGGCATGGGAAGGTGTCTGCTTTGTGAAAGCCTCAGTAGGTTGTTTCACTGAGGCAGTGGATATTGCTGATTGCCACTGCTCTTATATCAGCATGGTGACTGGGAACTGGTTTGCTACTTGGCTGTGGGGATGGGGAGAGAAGAAATGGGGTGCTGCTGTCTCAGGTGAGTGAGGTGGGAGCCCAGGCATTGTGTACCCTTTGGCTGACACTGGTTTCATGCAGTGTGAAGCACAGGTAACACCAAGGTACCTGGAGCTGAGGGGCAGCAGGTGGTGACCTCCAGCAGAGGAGGGGTCACTGATGTTATAACACACTGTAAGTAAAGCACTGAGCAAAGAAATTCTGAATGCAAAAAGAAATCAGTATGAAAATCACAAGCTTAAACACTGTGCTTCAGTAAGAATGTGTGTGAAACCAGCATCCAATTGCAAAATGCTCTCTGGGGCAGTGAGGGCTACTTAGTCTTTTTTGCATAAATCTGATGACTTAAGCTATCTGCTTTGTGAAAGGACTGGATGATAGAGTGAACAGGACATGAGTCTTCAAGGAAGAAGAAAGGCAGAAATCCCTTTCAGTGGAGACAGCATCTCATGATGTCATAGAGCACTTAATAAGCCAAATGAAACTCAAAAATCACATTTAAATTTCTGAATGATGCAATGAGAGGGAGATAAATAGGTTTGCACTAATGATTACATAACCTCTTGACTAGAATCCAATAATATATTGTACATTTTCAGTTAAGTCTACTGTCCTGTATCCAAACAAGTGCTAAAGTCTAAAATGCAGTTAAGCAGTAACATGGTAGAAATGTGCAAAGGCTGAGATTATTCTTCATGTTAGGTGCTGTGCAAGTCTTGTCTCTGCAATGTTTGCATGGGTGTGTGAATTATCAGGGCTTTAATGCCCCAGTTAACTTTTCAAGAGGTAAATGGGCTTGTTGTGTTTTGGTGTAGAGGTAAATCAAGGACATCTGTTTACTGACAGCTATCCTAAAGGAGTCCTCCTGAAATTAAGCACTGAGAGTGTTCTGGGCTGGGTGTCTCGCTCAGACAGAGCTGAACTGAACATATGGCAGCAAACCAAGGCAGATACACTTGCAGGTTCTCTGTAAAAGCTGACTTGGTTCCTGGTGCAATGTACAGCCTGTAACCCCAGGGCAGATCTAGCTTTTGCCTGTGACTCCAGTAAAGTGTTACTTACAGCAGCCAGGACTTTCTGGAGAGTGGAGGAGTTCTGGTTGTGCCCCTGCTTTTCAGGGAAGTTGACTCTGCAGGGAGGACAATGTGTCAGGCTTTGCAGCTGCTACACAAACCCCAAGGTAATCAAAGGTAGGTTCAGCAATCAAACCAGATGAAATGTGGATTATGGTTCTTCCATTCTGTCAGTGGTGTAGTTGAATATCAGGTTGTTGTGTTGTTTATCAGTCACAGTTCACCTGTTTCCTCCCATACACCAAAAATAAAGCATCATCCCCTTTGGCTGCTCCACTACTGCTGCTCTTTGGGAGGAGTCTGTCTAGTGGGATTTAATGATGGGTTAAATAAAAAGTAGATTAAATTATCGTTTTTTGTAGCAATTTTACAGGAAATATGAAGGTATGAAAAATACAGAGACTGACACTTGTTTCTCTCATCATCATCTCAGAGTCTCACAGAGTACTGATTGTGCAGCTAAACTGCTGAGGAAAGCTTTGTATTTTCCTCTCTCCTGGTCCCAAGTCTGCCCACTTTCCTCCTGCTTCCCTCCCATTCTCCTTGATTTGGAGGAGTTTGTGCCATTGATGTCTTGCTGTAGAATCCTATTAGCATCAGAAATTTATCTTCTTCATAAATTGCCCTGTAGACGGTACCCTGACAATTTGAGTTGGCTTTAAATTGTTGTCACTGTCTCTGCTTCATCATCCACAAGTAATGATGTTGATAATGAAAATGTTATGCTATCATTTACAAATTCTGAACCCCTCTGTTATCTATGAGGAGATGATAAGTAGATAGCAGAATATCAAAGTCTCATTTTGCTCTACACATATTCTGAGCTCCTAAGTACTGAAACAAGGCAGATACAGGCTTTTAAAGCCAGATTTAACAAGATATTTAGATACCTATCACAGCAGATTAGCAGCCAGTAGGATTTTTCAAATGGGTTTATGCAAGGTAGGTGCTGAACTTCCACTTTAAGTGCACCGAAATTCTAGATTTGAAGACTTTAAATTTGTGCTGGTGTAAGACAGATAAGACCCTACACGTTACAAAGCTCTGTGTAACCATTCCTCTGTCAGCTCCAGCATCTTAAAACAGCTAAAGAGCTGCAGGATGGAGGTGGATCAGGGCCATGGAGTGATTTCACCAGGAGTGAGTCAGGGCAGGATGTGCCTCTTTTGCCCTCGTGCAGAAGGAGCAGCCTCTTACAGCGGCTTCTTACTCAGCGCCTGCTTTATTTTACTTTCTCTGCAAACTTCAGTCTTGCTGGGCATTGCCAGCGAGGTGCAGGAGGAGCATCCTTGCGGCAGAGGCTCAGCTGAGCTCCCTTTATCCATCGCTCCGCGCTCGGTGCCGGTGCCGAGCCCGCTGGATGGCAGCAGCACAACAGCCACAGCCTCCAGCCTGAGCAGTGCCGCTCTCCCAGAACACACCCCTCCGGATTCGCACGGGATTTTCTCCCTCCTTCATCTTTTATTTGCCTCTGTGTACCCAGGACAGGCACAGCTCGGTCCTTACTTTCCTCAGTGTCCGAGCACACGCGTTGTAGATTTTCCAGGAGCAGGGGGCCGGGTCCCTGGCGTGGGGCACACCAGGACCAGCTCAGCCCGCTGGCTGTCAGGCAGAGCTTGACCTGGGAAGGGAAATGAAATTGAGCCTGAGCGTTTCCTCTCCAAGTTTTATTAGGCTGTATCAACAGCAATTAAAACAGGCAGGTATTTACTGCCTGATAGCGCTGACAAATAATTTAATTTCCCACTGCTTAAAAAAGGATCCTCATCTTAGCAGGCTTTGTAATTAGGTTTGACCTTGAGCAGTCCCACATTCCTCATGTTGCTACCCTCATGTTAGAAGCAGTATCTGAATTTCTGAGTCTATTTAAAATGTAAATTATGTTTCTTAAGATTTGTAACAACATCTCGTATAGCATTGACATGTTTAGCATTTATGGTACAAAGGTGCATAAAAACGAAATGTTTCACAACCAAATGTCATGATTTTATGCTGAGTGCTCGGCCCTGCAATACTTTAAGCGTGTGCCAGTATTTAAATGAGATCCAGCTCACCTCCAAGGCTAACAATCCATTAGGATGAAAGTGTGGGCAGTTCACCTCAGTGTCAGTGCTGTATTTTTTAGCTATTTGTGTGTGGACTCTGTACTGTGAGAGAAAAGAGATTTGTACAATTAAGGTTCTCTCTTCAACATGATAAAGTTCCACAAAAATTAAAATTCAAATGGTAGTAATATTTTGGGTATCTAGGTAGAGCCTGAACTTCAATCAACAGAACAGAGTTTTTTAACATCTGGTCTCTTGCAACTAAATGTTGAGAGTCAAAGCATTTTTTTAAATTGTTCGTCGCTAATTAGTAAATATTGTAGCTGACAGCAAGATATATTTTAAGAAATATCACACCTGCTTTCTTTGGAAGTGGTTCTAAGTTTAAGAGAAAATAAACACCTTTGTGTTTACTAGGGTGTGAATATGGCATTAAGTGGTTGCAATAAGGATGGCGCTGTTTGTGGCAAGCAGGAAATATGAGATCAGAACAGACTATTTCCCTAGAACAGCAGGGCTATAAATGCTGGATTATTAACAGTAAATCCACACTATTTCCTTTTGGATATGTAAAAGAGACTTAATCCCAGCCACAGGTCTTTGTGATGGTTCTAGGCAAGAATATAGAGATAATGAAGTAAGGAAAATTGCATATAGAGAAAAATGCAAGCTTGGAGCTGGTACAGACTTGACCTCTGTTATAGCCCTTAATCTTGGAATGAAACAAGATTTTGGCAACTTGTTCACCTCCTTCTGAACTTGCTTGCAGATACAGTGACACAAAACTGTTTCAAACTTATCAACACCAGCACTGGCTGAAATCATTATCTGATGCTGCACTACGGAAAGTGGGGCTGTTTGATTTACAGGACTCTCCCAGCTGTTGGATTTATCTGGGTAGCTTAAAAGCCTAAAGGAAAAATAGCTTTGAAGGAGAATTTTTTAAAAATAAAGAGGTCCCTTAGTTAGGGTTAATAGTGCCATCCAGCGAAGATATTTCATTAGCATTATTAATCTAGGACTGTGCACAGCCCTGTGGGAGAGTGCTGTGTATGCTCCAGGTGACAGAAGATGGAATATCCATGGAGAAGACAGAACAGCTCTAGCTGGCAGACATATAAAATAATCCATATGAAACTGGGGAGTTTTAGGGGAGTTTGGAAGTTTTAAGGGCACGGTTTAGAAGTGTGCTGGGATTTGCTCCTGTACATTCATTATGAAATGATCCAGTATAATCAAGAGATGATTTATGCAGTTGTAATGGTTGTGTAGACAGGCTGCTGTTAAGTATATCCTGATGTTGGTGGCTTGTTCCTGGTGTTAGGATTAGCTATAGGTGATAAGAACAATACTTTGTTTTCTGTCCTAAACAAGTTATTTCTTCTCTTTAGTTGGTTCCATTTCAATTTGCTCTTGTTTATTATGATACTTGTCAATCCAGCAGTCCAGCATGTTCTGAATTGATTATGAAATGCTTCAGAGTAAATGGAACTGGGACTGCTGCAGAGAACAGGAGATTGCTGTGCTTTGCTGAGTTTAGTGAGACTCTTTATTTCACAGTGCTTTCCTAAAGGAGAGCCATGAGTGTGTCTTGAATTTCAAACACCTCTTAACCCTGAAGGACTGAAAGTTCTAAAGGAGCAGGACAGATGTTATTTTACAGTGCCTCTACCTGTCACTGACTCCCCAATAATTTTTGAGAGTGCTGGCCCAGCAGAGGCTGTTGTCAGTGCAGACTGTGATCCAAACACTGGGGTCCATCCCTGCCAGCCCAGCCTGTGCTGTTCTCATGTGCGACCGTCCGACTCACACTTGGTTTCAGTTCCATTAGAGTTTGATTATTAGGTATCCCTTAGAGATATCATGCATTAGATATCATTCATTGAGTTAAATATAATCCATCAGATATCACCAGCAAATGCTGAACAGGAAAGGTCATTGTTTTCAGTGCTCTCTTTAGACACTTCTGAATATCCCATCTGAAAATTCTCTTATTAACCACTTCTGTAATATGAGCAATGTCATTCCTCATCCTCAAATGACAGGGAAACACCAACAGTAGCTCTCCTTTCATCTTTTAAATACAGTTTTGTGTTCAGTGACAAAGTTATAAGATACATTTAGCAGGATCCCATAAATAATTGCAGCCTGAGAGCAGAATAATGATGAAAAGCAATTAGTTAACCAGATCATATAACTGCAATGCTTTGTGTTGCCAGGAAGGACTTACTCCAGGTTGCTTGCAGAGTTGCTGTTTTGAACCTTCTTGAAACCTGGAAGATGTGTGATTTGAGAACTTTTATGGATTTCTTTATATAATACTTCTAAGAAGCCTTGCCCCCAGTGACCTAATTATGTCACCTGCATGCTGCAAAACTTTGTACTCAAGCAAGATTGCCACGGGCATGTCAGCTTTGTACTGGAATTTTTTTGTAAATTGGACTTCGTCTTTTCTCCCCCCCCTCTCCCAGTACAAGCTGCAGACTTCAACATTTTACCTTAGGTTGGAAGCTCCACTGATTTTTGTTTCCCTTTGTGTCTTGTTTATGTTTTTGTTGCGTGCTTGATTTTTTTTTTTTTTCCAAAAGGCCAAGGATGCAATGATAAAACTAATTTGTATTTTTAATCTGTACCTTGTAATTAGAGCTAGGAGGGGCTGGAAGGAGATGCCAAGCAAGTAAGCACTTTTCCTTTAAAAGCTCTCCGGGCACATAACCGAGTCCTGGGAGAGCTTTAAAGGAAAGCACTAATGAAATTCCTGCAGAAAAGGAAAAATAAGCCAACAAAATTAAAACTTAAGCATGCTATTTTTATTCAGGACTGGGGTTAAAAAAGACTCTGGTACCCCCTGGGTTCGTTCTCAGATAAAACATCTGAATCACTAATTATTATGTTCTTTTTGTGTGGATGAGTTTCTGCCCCACTGATTTCCCCAGTACTGAGATTTTTAGGTGATTGAAGATGATGTTGATGTTACTTGGAGGTTTTGCAATCGTTTTACCTCAGCTTTGTTTGAAAATCAAGTTGTTTATACTGTGAGATCAGTAATTTTCATGAAGTTTTGTTTTTCTAGAGGGCAAATTCCAAAGCACAAACCCCAGCTTATTTAAACCTTGGAAACTGAATAGCTGTGGAATTTAGGCACCTGGATCTTGTGAAGGTTTAAAAATATCACACCTTTCACTCAAGCAGAACAATGAGTAAGAAACAAAGCACAGTCATGGTGACCCAGGTTTATAACCTCCCAGAAGGTGATGGTGGTGAGAAAGGGTCGAGGTGCCAGTGCTGAGTTGAGAAGCTGAAATAGGTGTTCATCATCCTTTTGGGCAGGATTCTGCAGTTTTAAACCAGTAGATCTTCCATGGTAGAGCAGCACAGAGCTTTGTGCGTGGATCTGCTGGTAGCATTGCCCTAGCACAGGGGGTTCTTTGTTTCTAGGAAACAGACGTGCAAAATTTTCATTAAATGTTCCCTTCCGAGTGCATACAACTCACAGTGAACTCCAACGCCTTCCCTCTGCCAGCTGATCCTCTAAGGGTCCCCTGGCTTCTGCTCTCAGTGGCTCTTCTCCTTAGAGTGTAACAACCTTTATTTTATAAATACCAGTTTATAGAATCAAAATGATGGCTCTGAACATTGCTCTGAAACAGAGACGTTGCAGAGCTAAACCCTGTTGTTCATTGGCACATTATGCTGTGCGTGAGGTGGATGATTTTGCATTCCACGTACAGGAAGGACCATAAGCCTCAGCTTGTGCCGGCATTCCCAAGGACAAATGAAAACAAATGTTGAACAAGATTTCTTTTGATAAACAAGATACCCAGTAAATGAATCTCAAGTCCTTTTTGCTTATGCAAGGCTAGTTTTTAATCTCGCTAAAGAAGAGATGTCCAGGTGAATACACTGGGTCTTGGCTGGCATTGCTTAAAACTGGATTATTCTCTCCCTTCCCTGGTGGGGGCCATGAAAAGTTGCCTTTCCCTCATCTCCCTCCTTTTGAATGGATGTGGAAGACTGCAAAGCTGGTTTTCTCTCCCTATTATTTAGTAACTATCCTCCATCCTTTGAGGTTTTTGGGGTGGTTTGAGTCATTTCTTTGTTTCCAGTGGCTTAGTGAAGGCAGCTTTCTCTCCTGTCTTAGCTGGAGGACCAAGCTGAAGATCCAAGTGACATATCATCCACAGGCTGCAGAAAGAGAAGGACCACCAGCAGTTAGGATTTGTGAACTGAAGAGTAAATGATGGGGATTTTTTATAGTTCTAAAACTAAATTTTGGAAACAAGCAGCATCCCCCATCATCAAGGGCGTTCTCTAACTTAAGTATATTAGTTTCTCAAGTAATGTAAATACAATTAATGGGCCTGACTGTTTATGGGCTGTGTCTCCACGCAGTCACAGTCCTGGTGCAAACGCTCTTATGCTGGTGTTAGCAGGCAGCTGTAAACCTCTGTTCCTTATGGCTCCCTTGTAGCTCTGTGCTCTGATGCAGCTCAGCATGCAGATTTTTGAGTAAGGAGAGGCAATAGTTTTCAACATAAACAAGTCCGCTGGGTCACATTAACCTCCTTCAGTCTGTGTTAAATAATTAAAATAAACTAGGTAATGTTTAACTATACGTATTTAGAGGCTTACTGGAGGAGCTTATTAGTTCAATATTCTAACACAGTGTCTTAAACCTTCCTGAGCTCCAGGATCCCTTATTAAATATTTAGTGCATATTGCTGAAAAAGTCAAGATTTGCTTTATTTTTTAGAGGAAATGTCTACTCTCAAAACTCACTCAGCCTTTAAAATACTGGCCATCTATAAATACTACTTTTCTCAAGTTGTCATTTCTTGCCACCAAGGAGTATTTTTCATTTGTACCAATCTTAATAGCGCCCCAGGAATTAATACTTGCAGAAGGCTCTGCAGTGCATCCTTGCTGTATCCTATAGAACCACCTCAAATACCTTTTTAAGCAATTCGTTTGACAGCAGCTCCTCTGGATAGAAGGAAGATGTGTGTCAGCTGCTGACTGTGCTTTGGAGACATCAATATTTCTCCTCTTCTGCTTCTAAAACTGTCAAAATGAAATTAGTTAATTGGTGGGTACTTTAGTGTAGCTGCTGTGGGATAGTAATTATTGGTGACAAGAGCTGCTGGATGTGCACTAATACAGCACAGCAAAACCTAAAATTTGAAATTGTAAGGCATTATCCTGCACTGCTATTATGACTAGTCATTTTGCCACAGTCTGACTTGCTAAAGATTCAAACCTTCAAGTTCAAGGACTTCTTGCCAGGAGAGAGAAGATTTTGCTTTGTGCACAGCAGAGCTTTATAAGACTTGCCACATAGCTAAGCAACAGCAGCTTAGTGGATTAAAATAGCATCAGTGATATCTCCAGTCTCTGGGGTAATGAGTTCTAAGCAAGGCAAAGACCTCCAGGAAGGGATTTTGTTTCTGTGGAGTCTCTATCAGACCTTAGTGAATTATAAACAAATAACAAATTGTTTCACTGAGTCCATTCTCATTTTGCCTAATTGCCTGTCTTGGTTCAGTGCTTCTGAAGACAAGACACAAACCATGTTGCATTTACCTTTACAGCCAGGGCCTGATTGCTTACTGAAAGCCACACAGGCCCTGTGTTTTCTCTCTACCTGTAGCCAGAAAGCGGTCACTCCCTGCCCCAGGATTGTCTTTCAGTATTTTAATTCATCACTTTCCATGTTGTTGCGTGGTCTGAGGCAGCAGCAGAGAGAACAGTGTCCCTGCTCAGCCCCCATGAAAGCAGCACCTTTTAGTATGAAGGTGTCTGGGTAAACTGTTGACAGAATCCTGCAAACAAAGCTGTTTTCCACTTCTAACAGACTCCCCATAAATGGTCTCCATGCCATAAAACATAAACTACCTAATAATCCACCTCTATAGAGATGCTTAAAATTACTCAGAGGCTGACAAAGGATAATGTGTTGGACTGGCACTGTGTTGAATCTCTAGCACAGAATCTATTCATCCTGGTAATTGCTATCCACCTCTCATCTGAAACTCACCTCTGCTTTAAGTAGTGAATCATGATCAGTCATAGCTCTGTTCTCATAAAGCTAGGAAGGAGAAATACGAAGTGAGAAACTCTTTTAAAGAGGGTAGTCCCAATTTTGACAAGGTGTTTCATGCACAAGTATGTCTGTTTCTTCACTTGCAGTATTTTCAGGTTTTATGGGGTTTAGATTAACAGATTTTTCTTCTCTACTGCAATTTCTTCTGAAATTTGATGGACATATAGAAAGTGAACTTAAAAAAATATCCCTCTGGTTGAACTGACAGGAATGTTAGAAGAAATAGAAATCTATTCTCTCTTACCTAATTTCAGTGTTTTTTGAATAACAATATATTACTGAAGTTCCTGATAAAATGTCAGAGATTTTAAATAAATAAAAGGAGAAATGAGTTATGATTTTCACAAGACTGTACCTTTTAATCTTAGAGTGCAAAATGCATTCCTGAAGGAGAAATAATGCTGTTTTTTTCCTAGACCCTTGCAAGTAGATACCAGGTTTGTTGCCAAATAACATGTCTGATTTCATGTCTAATAGTGGAATTTAATGAGTACAAACTGAAAAGTGGAATAGTTCTCAGTAGGAATGGAGCTGAATTCTTCTTTTGACACACCCTGCTGTTCATTCAATTGTAAAAATACCCACAGGTGGCAATTCAGTGCTCTCAGTGCCTTGCCTGTGTGAAAGAATAAATGTGAAGCCAGGGCACACTGGGAACAAATCCACCCTGGCTCACAGGCTCAATAGGTTTCAAGAGGAGTGAAAAAGGGCAGCCTTTGTAGCTAAAGGAGGGTGTTGGTGGTCTGAGATTCTACTATTGATATTTAAGGTACTTGTTATTTAAGGTAATTATGCCTAAAACTTAGGCAGTGAGTGAAATTTTTACTAAATTCAGTGGTTCAGGCCTTCAGGTGCCTCATTGCTGCAGTCAGCTTGGAAGACATACCTGAAACTGCCTCCAAGTTTTTTTCTGGGAATCATTTGCCCGCTGGGTCGATCAGAACACAATGTGCTGTGGGGGCTGTGGAGAGACAGCAGAGAAATTCATGTGAGGGCTGAAGGGGGCTATGAGAGAGACGGAGAGAGACAAATTTGCAAGGACATGTAGTGGCAGGACAAGGGGGAATGGCTTCAAACTGAAAGAGAGCAGGTTTAGATGGGGTATTGGGAAGAAATTCTTGACTGAGGGGGTGGTTGCCCAAAGAACCTGTGGCTGCCCCATCCCTGGAAGTGTCCAAGGCCAGACTGGATGGGGCTTGGAGCAACCTGGTCTAGAGAAAGGAGTCCCTGCCCATGGCAGGAGGGTTGGAACTAGGTGATTTTTCAGGTTCTTTCTAATCCAAACCTATCTAAGATTTGACGATTTTATGATTATCACACTTTTTCTCGACTGTCCCATCCACCACCAGTGCAGAACATGTGGCTCAGGGGCTCTCATGTGGACGTTCCCTTCCTTGGAGTTGTCCTGATACCTGGGGGAATCACATCTTTGTGACGGTTTAGTTGTCCAGCTCTTGTCTGTAGGATGTGGTAGAGTCAAGAGTCCCTGAGGAAAAGGTGATTCTGAAATGTGCCATTGATGCCTTTTCCTGGGCTTACCTAGAACAGAGGCTATACAGAATTAGGAGAATAAAAAGCAGATATTTATTCAAAGTACCTTCTCAGTACATTCAGGCAGTCAGAGACCACCCAGGGCTGCACCCAAAATGGACAAGGGGTCACGGGGTTTTCATGCTTTATAGTTTTTGGCCCATTTGCATGTCGGGGTTAGACCTCCAGTTATAACCTCAGGTAATGAAGTCATCCATCCCAAGCTTGGCCCCCCAATTTCTCTGCTGTTTACATTTTTTGGGGCCTAAGACAGTGAGGTGTCCTTGAGTTTCAGGCCTAGAGAGAAATTGTTTTGTCTGAGATGTGAGAACAGGAGCTCCAGAGTTACATGAAAAACATAGAAGCTAAAAATTCAAAGGCATCACCATTTACTCACCCCACGTGGAACTGTAGGTGCTGGCAAGGGATGTGTGTTCTGGTGCTTCCCTGCTCTTTTGGGAAACTTGCAGGGCAAATTTCCTTCAGGTTAAAGTAGGGTACTCTAAGTGAAGTGTCAGATGTTTTTGATATCTGAAGGTCTAATTCTCTCTGGTGCTGAGCCTTGTAAACCATTGCTTTGTGTAACCTGGAGTTAGGAACACTCTGTACATGCTCAGGTCACATCACGAGCATGTTTACTGTCAGCTCATGGGTCTGGTTTGCTGTGTAGTTTTGAGTTGTGATTAAAGATAAATCATTATTTTGCAGCCTCACAGAACACAGAGCGCTTGGAATAGGATAGTGAGAAACCTGTTTTCTTGTAAGTGAACTCTTCTGGGGTTATGTTGCTGGAGCTGGATCCCTTCTCAGCTAAGGCTACTTCCAAAGTGTACATATTTATGATAACCTCAGGCCATCTGCCACTGATTTCAGAATGAATTAAAATATTCATTCTAGATGTATCCTGCCTTATCACAGCCAGTAATTCACAGTGGAATGTATCTTTTGCTGTATTTTCTTGTTTTAAACCCAATAAGCTTTTTACACTCATTTTAGAATCTTTTAAGTCTTCCACATTTTCTACCTCTTCCTTAACCTTTGCCCAAAAATAAAGGGGATATTTTACCTTAGGTTCTGTATTGCCATATTTGCATTCTCAGAAGCAGCTTGTTGGAGACTGCAATTAAAATTATTACATATTTCACCTGTAATTCAGGAGTAAAAAGTAAATGACTTTGCTAGAAGTATTTAAACAGAAAGCTTGCAGGCACTTAATCACATATGAAACAACAAAAGACTTTTGAAAAGCCATTTATATTTCTGCATTGTCATATTGAATACCACCATGCCTGTTCCCTAACAACAAAATTTTATATTTGTTAAGCAAAACCCATATTTTTATTAATGCAGAAATGTAGGTATTTTTACATTACAGCACTCAGACTATTTCATTAAAGAAAAGTCATGGCAGTTCAAGTGGGTGAGTTATTTTCCTTGAGAGTTCTGTTTGCCAAGGTAGAATTAAACTGGACTAGCCAGCACTGTCAGTGTGCTGACAATTGAGTTCTCTTCAGGGAAGTAGCAGTGCAGAAACCAATCTGTTAATTATATTGTTTAATCTCAACTGGTCAGGTTTGCCTGCTCTGAAGGTGGATAGTCACTATAAAGAAAGTCTTGTAATTTCTTGTGCTCAAAAGAGGCACTTGCAAATAATTACAAGATGCAGTCACATAAGATCAGGAAGCCTCGATGGATTAGTAAAGAGAGACAGAGCCTTTTACCTCAAGGTCATCGTTCCTAATCCAGGTCTGCCTGGTGCTGCTGGAAGTGCCCTCAGACAGGTGCTTAGTTTGCAGTGAGCCGGAGCTCTCAGGGTTGTTGATAAACACAAATTCACTGAAGAAAAATTGCCGTGGCTGTGGTTTTCTCTCTGTCTGTCTCCCTCCCTCTTGTCTAGATAGGAGACAGAATTTCTGCTGTTTTCTTGGATTGTGCCAACTGAGGGAGATTAATGTGATTCCGGCCAGGTTCCTGCTGCTGGGAGCTGCCTGCTGGGCAGTGATGATGCTGCTGGACACGAGGCCTCTGGCGTGGGCACTGGAGGGAGCTCAGCAGCAGGAGGCAGGACTGGAGTTCGTGTTTAAAGGAGAGACTGCCAGAAGTTCACATTTAAAGGCTCGAAGAACAGTGTGGGGGAGGCAGTCCAACCCCACATAGCATCCTAAGAAGCTTTGAAAGTAACAGGAGTTGAGCAGGTGTGAATAGAAAGGAAGTCTCTTTCCGTGGGCTATCCAGCAGGTGTGGGGTCCAGAGCTGTGGAGGACCTGGCAGCTCATCATAGACAGTGGCACTCATGTAGCTGTCACTGTCTCCTGCTGCTGGGACTCACTACAGATTAAACTGACCTTGTCTTGGCTTCTCAGGACCTTCAAGCAAGGGGTCTTGCAGAGGAATGTGCCTTTATGAAACTGCTGCTGCTCTGTAGGGACAGCTATTGCAAACAATAGCTCCTTCCCACCCTGTCCCTGCTGAGACACTGAGCTGAAGGAAGTATCAAAAGGACACTGTATATAATCTCACAATGTCCATGGATTTTCAAAGCTATCTACTATTCTGACAAGTTATATTGCCAGGCAATGTGTGTTTTGAGATCAAGAAAACCCAACCACACTAGCAGAAGCTGTTTTCTAGTGAGTTAAAATCAACACAGTTTTTAAGGGTAAAAAACCTCCGTGTAAACTGTGGGTTGAAATTTTTTTTGAGAATACGATCAGAAGAAACCTGTTAAAAGCTTCCCCTTTGTAATGTGCTGACTTCAAGAGGAAAACCCAACTGCTTTAATTTGAGTGCCATCCTTGAGGAAAAAGTGGAACTGATGACAACTGTAGCAGGTCACCTTTAACTTTCTCAGAGGCGAGATGGTGGAGCATTGCTGTTAAAGTCAATGGCTCTTGGGGGAGCCTAACTAGCACTGTAGAAGGTAATGACATCTCCTCTCCTCCACCTATGGCTGCTCCATTATCCTTGAGAGCAGCCATGGAATTTGCACAGCTTTAACAGGAACATCTGCTTCTCTCCCTTGGTTGTTTCCTTCACATCTGCAGCGGTGGTGACAGGGCATGTGCTCTTCTTCATTCACCCTCGTTGCTCTGACCTTTCCTGTGGCTCATTTTTTATGCTCTGTCTCCTTAATGACTATTCTAATTCATCTCTGCATTTGCTGGTAGTCTTACTAGGGCCAAGGGAAAATCCACCAGGAGAGGAAGCCTGTTGTTTTCTAGTAAGAATGAAACTTTGTCAAATCTGACAAGCTGGCCGGGATACTTTCGAGGGACAATTTCATTACACTGTTTCTGCAACTTGCCCAGTTGTGACAAGTGTTTCTGCTAAAAAGAGCAATCCCTCTCTTCTGTGGTGAATGACATGGATGACTAATATTTTTCTGGCCAACATCTAGAAAAATATCCAAGTGTACTCCTGCTCTTTAAACATCTAATTTCCTTTGATTTCAAATAGATTTCATTGCCAACATAAGAACAGGACATTTAAAAGCCCTTAGGAATTTGAGACTTCCCCTTCAATTTTCACTCCTTTGAGTCTCCAATCCAAATATGCTTTGTCAAGTGTCCTGGAGCTAAGCCAGTGTCTGTCTGGTTTCCTACAGGCACAGGGAAATGCTATTATTGCATCTGCTACATCACAAAATAAATGTGCTCAGTTATTGGGGGGCAGATTTCCTTCTCAGGGTCGAAAACCCCTTCCAATTACAATAATCTGCAAGAGTCAAGAGCTCTCTTAGTCCTTTGAGTGATGGCAGTGAGGATTGAATTTGATTCAAGGATCAAACCCTCGGACTTTCTCACAGAGTTGTGGTCTCTTTCTGTCAAACCTATGATGTGGTGTGGAGGGAGGTTTTGGTTGCCACTCTCCAGTTTGTTCCTGTTGTACATTTTACAGGACACAGTAGTTTCTGTACCATTTTAAAGTTACATTTTCACTTTTCACTTCAAGCTGAATGGCTTAATTAAAATGGAAAATCTACCTAATTGTTGTCAAGGACTGCCAATTTTAATAAGGATGGAAGAAGAGTTGGATTCTTGGGTGCTTGGAAGGAGATGTGTGGAACAAGAAAATAATGCTTTAACCTACAGTTCTACCATTTCTGAGAAGGGTCTGTTAACACTATCTTTACTGATTCAAACAGCTTTTTTGGTAGTAATTCACATTTTAAGCCTGGGTGAAATATCTTTATTGTTGCTAGCTGCCAAATGAAAAAAGTTAAATTTATGTAGAACAAGCTGTACACTGACTTCAAAAACACCTTTTGTTGAATAAAATAATGGGGTTAATAGCATAAATGACATGGAGGAAATAAGGTGAGAGATCAGCACCGTTTTTGTGTTATGGCAGCAGCCACTTGTGCATGCCCAGTTACGGAGCAGAGATCTCCACGTTTGGCTCTTTGAACTGCACTTCTCTGGGATTTCCTTGGGTTACAGCCGGCGACCGGAATGTTAAAATTTTAGTCTTGCACCTTTGTTCTTAGGTAAAGAAGATTTGAAAATGAAAGTTGAGAGGCTCAGGAGATCTGCAGAATCTTGAAAAGAAAAAGAAGTATTAATGGTGAAGCTTTGACAGAGAGTCATTGGTATGAAATAGGAAATGCACAGACCCCCACAACTTCTCAATTCTGACCTTTTAAATTATTACTCTGTAATAATTTATGTAAGTCAGGGTCAGGAGCTTAGGTGTGGGCCTATGGGAAACTGTTACCAGGTTGATTCTCACTTTATTTCTTTGTGACTATATTTTCTTGTATGTCTGTTACAGTGCAGCATGAAGTGGTGGGCAGTCTGCAGTATTATTTTTTTTTCCATATAAGAAAGCCCCCCATATTTCAACAATGCTGACTAAACAAATGTTTGTTGACATTCTGGAAACCCCACTTATGCTTTGCACTTATGCATATAGCAGTTAAAATAACTTAAGTTCCATTAGCTGTTCAGCCAGGTTGCATGGAGTCTGTACATGCTGAAACCACTTAGAAGTCCTCATGGCACTCAGAGTTAAAAATGCATTTGTTCAATTTAGTTTTATGACCTGTTATTGCTTAACTGGCAGTTGGATCTTATACTTGGACTGCTGTGATGCTTTCCTTGTCTATTGCATCGGATAAACCCAAGGTAATCATTACAGCTGTATAAAACCTGATATAAAATGAGACAAACTTTGAAAATAATTAATCAGGGGTGATCAAGACACAGGGCTTTTCCCAGGGATTAAAGACCAGCTGAGGAGTTGATGGCCTGGTGCCCAGTGCATTAACTGATCTGATTGCTTTTAACATCCCTCAGAATTCCATTTGCCTGATTTGTCTAGCACATGAAAACTTCATCCCCCTTCAGCAGTGAAATCTATCATTCAAATTCAGTCTTATCTGCTGGTTCTGGTTTTTGCAAAAGACAGTTCTTCCAGTGGCAACAAATGCTGCTGTATGGTTTTAATAAACACAGAGCAATTAGTGGAAAGAGGAATTCACTGCCAGGCTTTTAAATTAAGAACATCAAATAGGACAACCAGAAGAGCTTTCATAAACCACACCATTTAATGATAACAGTTATGTCTGGATCTTTCTGGAGTAGATTCTCAAATGAGGGTTAAATAATGAATAATTATTTATTTGCCAACCTCTAACTGTCAAATTCAGGCACAGTCCTATTATTCTATAGTCCCATAAAGGTAACTAAAGGAGGGAAACAAACCTTTGCATCATAAAAAAAACCCCAGAAAAACAGAAGTTCTTTGTGCCTTGTGTGAGCTGTTTTGAGCACTGAAATGGAGTACAGGACATATTTTCTTGGTTGCTCTCCCCAGTTTTACTGATTCTATTTGGACATGAGAATAAAGGTTCAATTTTCACTTGAAATTAAGAGAATACTTCTTTCCCAAACATCTACTTTATTTTCTGGCAGCTTCCATTTACTTAATCTGCGGAGCCTAACGACTTAGAGGACAATTAGTGTTTCATATTCTCTAAACAAATACCATTCTTGTCTGATGAATGACCTTGAACTGGATTAAAAATACCTCTGGTATTTAGTAGATTACAAATGTTTGTTTTGCACAAGTAAGGCCAAAATGATCATTAGATGTTTCAGGTGATGGAGGAATGCTCAGAATTGCACAAGGCTTAATTCTCAAAATGTATTTTGTTGCATACATGAGACAGACTTAAAGGGGTTTTGTTGTTTTTGTTCTTTTTAAAATTTCTTAACGATTATGATACCAATAAATGAACTTCTGTCATGCCATAGATGAGCAGTAATAAGCTGTACATGCACAGCCCTGAGACTGGGTGTAGAGAGCAGCTGCAGAAGGCAGTGAGCTCCTGGTGCCTGCCAGGGCTGTGTTAGTGACACCTTGGTCAGGATGGCTCCATTATTGATGTGGGTGGGACAGCCTTTCCCAGTTTGTGGTCCCAAATATGCTATTTTTCCTTTCTTATGGCAAGAACAACCCTGTTTTAAGAGGAAATCAGCTCTCTCAATCGAGGTAGAAAATTTAATTTTTGCTTACAAAGTGGTGAGTAACCACAAGCCTGGCCCATATGGATGTGCATGTACTTGCTTTCTTCGGGCAAGCAAAAATCTCTCCAGGGAACTGGTTTCATTCTCTTTCCCTTTCTCTCATGATAAATTTGTGAAGGAAGGAACAAAGGAGAGAAAAATAGCGGTCCGCATGTAATAGCGAGAGTGAATGTTAATGGGACACGTGGGAAATACTTCTGTATTACAGAGCACAATGCTGCTCATTTGCTACAAGTTATGATTGAAACCCAAATCTTTCCTTTGCATTTTCTCCTCTGCCTCACCTAAAATAGCCCCAGAGCAGGAAGCTCCCAGCAGGCAATGATTAGCGCTGCTTCACTCTGAGGTGCCGTGCGAGGTTTTACGCTCTCGGATTTCGTCAGTACGAGTGATGTGTGTGCTTGAACCAGGCTGAACATTGGTGCCCAGCTGAAAGGCGGCAGTCCTTACTGATCGACTCCAGCGAGCAGCCTGGCAGATAGAGACAGTCATGTTTTAATTTCTTTTTGCTTCCAGGTCACCCTTCATCCACCTTTCCATTTGCAGCAGCTTTTCCCTCCTCCTCCCTGCGCTTGCAGCACCTTCTCAGCTGTTTTGATTTATCGACCCCTCAGGTTTAATGCTCCCTTCCTTGGAGAAGTCTCTGTGCTCGTGTCTGATCTGAGGTCACCTGTGCTACTCATTCCAGGGGACTTTAATCTCCATATGGATGTGATCTCTGACACCCACCACAGAACTCACTGTGTCGCATGGCTCTCTCCAGCTGTGTCAGCAGGTTCCTCCACCTGCTCTGAAGGGTTATTTTTCTCATTTCATTGACTCTTTGGGTCTCATTATCAGAGTTTGAGGTCACTCACCTATTTTCAAATATACAGCTACACCTACCATAAACCTGGTGTTGCTCTCTACTTAGTTGCTTGTTTTGAGAGTTCTTTTTTTACCCTAGGTGTCACTTCTCACCTGAAACAAGTTAAAGTGGTTCAGGACTGGTTTCTTGGTTCCCCAGTTAAAATCCTGATTGGGATTTTGCTCATACCACACCACTGGTTTCCATAAGCAATGGGGCACAAATGTCTTGATTAGAACAAAATCTGTAACTTTATGGGCTGTGAGAAAATCTTTGCGGTTTGAAACCTGCACATTGTGGAAGCTGCAACCTCTATGCCTACACCTGGAAGATGGTTATATCTTTGCTTGCTTTTTTCTTACAGATATTAGCACTAGGAATCATAATCCTGCAGTGTATTTGAGGATTGTAAGAGTAATGGTTAGCAAACAGGATTCCTTTTTCCCTTTTTTTTGTTTATGTTTGGGTTTTTTGTGTGTGTTACATCTTACTTTGCCTACTATCATGGGCAGGTGATTATGAGAAGCTATTTCTTGTCTATTTATTCCTAGAACAACTGAACTGGGCTTTTGTGGCAGTTCTGGACTATCTCTGAGCACTCCCTTACTGCCCATAAGTGAAAAGCTTGAACTTTAAAAATTGAACTGGACTGATTTGTATATTCAGAGACATTTTCTGAGAAAGTGGAGGTCTGTGTGTGTGTATATATATGTGTATATATATATAGTGTATCCTTGAGGGAGGAGAGCATCTAAGGCAGAACCTTGTGACATGAATGTGAAATTATGAAAAAAATCCAGTAGCTGATGGAATGGTAGTAGAGTAAAAGCTCTGCTGATATTCTCAGCCTCTAACATGGTGTGTAAATTTTACTTTCCAAGTGACTTTTAGCTTTTCTTGAGAAGAGTTGTCATCTTTAAAATACCCCTTTTCTTCTTTTAACCCTCAAAAAACCCCACCCCGTGAGCTGGATTGGTTCTCGTAAATATTTTTGGCAAAGAATATGAAAACCAGCAAGTGTTATTTCCTCTAATATTTGTGTTTTTCTGACAATATTTGCCTTTTGGTGGGTGCTTCCTGTGCTCAGGTATTTGGAAGCAAAAGCCAGCATGAGATAAAGGCAGATGATGAACTGGCACCAAGCTTCTTAAAGTGCTTTCCTCTTCCAAACAGCATCAGCGCTGACTTCTAAACTCATTTGTTTCTCTTAATGTTGTCTGCAATATTTAGTTCCATAGCTGTTCATCCTCCTATTGACATCCATCCTCTTACCCTTTAAATAAATGATGCAGTTGATTTTGTGCAGACAAAGCTCACTGGTTTTGAGGCTTTCTGAGGAATGTGCTGAGCTGGGCTCATCCTACTCCAGCTTTGCTGCTTTCCACAGCATAGCAGCTCTCTTCATCAGAGGTGGCAGCTTATGAAACAGAGATAAAAACTCCCTTTAAATTTGTCTTTTCCTTATGTGTCCTAGCTAAGAATTTAGAAAAAAGAGGAGGCTGTTGAGGATTTCTGATGGAGGTGTGTTGCCTGCATGTATATTCAATAGCAACAGCTCTCCCTGGGAGTGATCAGGATTAGTCACAGAGATGAAATGGATGTGGACAGAATTGGTTACCAACCTTCTGAAAGCCTCCTTCTGTCTTTGATATGTTCCTTGTGGTTTTGAAGTGCATCACTACGATGTTTGATATTTTATTAACAATAATTGTATTTCCCTCTTTTCTTTTGAGCGTTTCAAAGAGTTTTAGAAGTATTAATTGAATATCTGCCCTCTGACTTCTATGAAGAAAGTGAAAATAAGGTCTTGTCAAATATGTTTGTTGAAAAAAGTATTAAGAATAATACTGAGAATATTAAGAATACCACTGAGAATAAAGAGTTCAGTGGTGATTATTGAGTCAACCCTACCCACAGCACTTGTGCTGGCTTGTAATGTCCAAGCCTAATGACTTCCTGGTTAGTCCTTTCTTGTACTTCAGAGTTGATGTCTGTGTGCTCTGAAATCCCTGGGGGCTGTCTTGCAGCTCTACACAGCAACTTCTTCTGGGATGAATATCCTGCAGATAACAAATAAATGGTCACAGAACCTTTATGTGGCCACTTCTTGAGCTCATTGAGAAGCATTCTGGACTTGGGCACCTGAGGGTTGTTATCTGTAGGTATCTCGTTATGGAAGGCAGCAGAATTCATAGCAGGGAGGATCCTGGAGGTTCTTCCATCAGGGAACCCTGTCCCCTTGTGTCTGTGCCCTGTACTGAGAGACAGAGGAAGTGTCCTTAGTGAATTAGAACAGCACTGGTGCTTCCGGGGAAGCAGAGCTGGAAAGAAATTGGGATGTGGATGGCAACACAGGTGCCAAACTCCTGATCAGAGCAAACACAGAGCCACGTGGTTTTCAACACCCATCCCCTGTCCCTCACTGTGCCTGGCTGGCCCATGCGCTCCCTTCAACGTGCAGGAGGTGTTCTGTGACAGAGACCTTTCTGTGGTGGTGTTGCTGATAAAATGTTTCTCCCTTTGGAGAGTTTTCTTATTTGAAAGGGAAGACGTAACTGAATTTCAACTGCAAATACCGACAGCCCTTAAGTTGCAGATCTGAGCAGGTTTACAGGTGATGAGCCATGAATTTATGGGCTTTGCTCTCCACAGCCTCTCTCCCTCTCTCTCACTGCATTTCTCCCTGAAATGGCTTTCCTGATGTGCCCAGGACAGAATCCACTTACTGTGATCTTCACATTTTAAAAACTCTTCAGTCCCTGCTCCTCTAATGACTTGGCTTCCAGAGAATCCATCGATTATAAAAAATTTTAAGGCGTTTCTTGAAAGTTTCTGTTGATATAATCTCAGCTGCACCTTAAGTGCTCTTTAAACCTGAGATGAAGGTTTATTTAGTGCAAGATGAAAGTTAAAACATGCAGGAGAGAATTCTTATTTTTTTTTTTTTTGCTGTTATTGTGCACCTAAATGCAGATACAACAGGTTTCAGGAGATCCAGGAAGGAATACATTGAGTTAGGTTTGGTTAAGGTTTTCTGTGAGTTTTCTTATGTGTGAAAGCCACTCTGCAAACCACAGTGTTTATCCTCTAGATTGTTGAACACTAAAAAACAGGACCGAAAAGCACCACGTTAACCCTCAGCATTTGTTCAGCACCTGCTCACAGATGTGTCTGAATATTAAGGAGAAATTCATATGGTGTTCAACAGCATAAAAAGTGTCAGGAAGTGTGTGAACACGCAGGAGGAAATATCGATGTGAACGTGTAGGAGGGGAAAGACTATTACAAGGGCAATCCAATTAATGCAAATGATGCATGCAGATGTCTGTGGCTTTTTAGTGCCTTCACTGTTGTACTCCAGCAGAGCTGTGCATTAGGGACGAGGGAGGGGAGTGCTGCCTTCCCTTGTGTGGCAGTGGTGTTTTCAAACCTGGGCATCCCCCTCCTGCCAGGAGACGAAGAGGGGGCACCTTCCCTTTCCTGCTTGTGGAGCTGCAAAACAGGAGTGTGACAATAAAACAGCTCCTAAACTCAGGGCTGCAGTCATGATGTGACTTAATCTGCAAACAGCAGTGTGTCTGCTGATGCCTGGCACTTCAGGGCAGCGCTGTCACTGCTTTAAAACTCAAACAAGATAATTGAAAGGGAGCCCCAGGTTTTTGGGGCTGTATGCTCAGGGCCGGCCTGTTTGATTTCCTTTGGTGTTGGCTTAACAGGACTGTTTACCTAAAGGAAGCAGGATTTGAGCTTGAAAATAAACATCTTTGCAGATACACATTGATCATTGGAGCTGGATCTGGTCCATGTTTGTGATGTATCTTCTGGAAAAAAGGTTTCTTCTCTTATCTCAGCATCCGATGGCTGGTGAATAATGACTTTAATTAAAGAGAAGACCTGGCCACTTGGTCTTTCAGATGAGATACATGGCAAATGCAAATATATGGTCTGAGCAGCTCAAAGTTTTTGGTTTTTGGTGCTTCCCTTATAAAATCTCCTTCTCAAGAGACAAACCAGACTCTGACCTTGCTCTCCTGAAGTGAATAGAAACTTTGCTGTTGATTGCAGTGAACACAGGATCATCACAGTGGGCACTGGAGGAAACCAATGAAAATTTTCTCCTATTTACTCCAAAGAGTTTTGATTCAGGCTGGAGCTCTAATAAACAGATAATTAAATAAATAAAAAAATTATTTAATACATTAACAACCTCATTAAATTAACAATCTCTCTTAAATTAACCATCTCATTTTACAAAATCTTTTCTGTCAGAACTTGGGCCACCTTTTCTCCAAGCATTGTCATGTGAAGTGTTTTGAGGAGCAATACTTTGGGATCAAGTGGCAAATTTACTTTCTCTTTTGTGTGTTTGCTTTTCATATTGACTTACAGAGAAGCTGCTGTCCTCCTGACTAGTACCTGTTTTCATTTTTTTCCATGTTTATTATATGGGTATTAGGTACTTGCATGAAGTCATAGTCTGCCAATAAACTTACTACTGTGGCTCTGCAGGGTACTTTTATGTTATCCTCAGCATTCTGTCAACTTTCTATTAAATACCTTATGCATTTTTCTGCTGTAGCACAGTTTACTTAAAAGTAGTGTAGCTTTGTCCTCAGGGAAAAAAAGAAAATAAACCCCCAAAAATCTCTGTATATAATTTTTTAAAAAGTTGAGTGCACAAGTAGAACACTACATTTCCACTCCCAGACTGAATATGCATAGTTTCTTTTTCATTGAAGTTGTTATGAATACAAATTTGGCATCAGAACTCAGGGATAATTGTTTTCACAAGTATTTCAGCTGTGTTTGAAATACTTCTGAAACCAAAACACACAGAGCAATGAACACTGTCAAGCCAACTTTTTAAAAAGTTGTATGTCTGTATTTAATACTCTCCTTTTTTTAAAAAAAGAACCCCTATAGAAGCCTAAATTGCCTAGCTAACTCTTTTTGAAGGTTAAGATTTCACACCTAATCAAGTCATAACATTTTCTGCACAAAAATTGCAGTGATCTTAATGCCTCAATAAGATTTCATTTGTAGAGTTGTGCCTGGTGGGAGTTAGCAGCAAGTACTGTAAAAAACCAGAAAAACAAACCAACCTAAAATATCCAAACAAAGACCCCCAAACAGGGCAAACATGGAGTGAGAAGGAAGCAGGATAATTCTCAGGTTTGCCACTTGGAGGTCCGTCTGTTCGTGGAGAATTCTCTCCCTTCCCCCTGCACTTCTTTATTCTCTGCCTTTGATATCAGCCACACCTACAGCAATGTCTGTGCTGTCTCTCTTCTCATACCAGGAGCTTGTGCTGCTTTGATGGTGACTATTTTTATTATTCTCAGTGTTGTCTCCCTGTCTCGCTCACTTATGAAATAACTCGCCCTGCTCTGTAGTGCTGTTAATTTACAAGGTGCTTTACAAACACAGATAAGAGCCATCCAAGGCTCTACTCTAAATAAGACAAGACAAATGCAAGAAGAAGCACTTGAAGGCTGTTCAGGAAAGTGAGGACATGGAAATGAGTTATACAAAGGGGTGAGGGGCTTGTGAAGTGGAGTTTCTGAGAAAAGGTTTGGGCAGGATGGAGAGGAAGTTTGGCAGTGGAGGAAAATTGTCAAGTGCAAGGAGCAGTGAGGTGAGACATGAAGGCGAAAGGGAGGGGAAAAATAAACTTGGAGAAACAGGGGACAGTGAATTGTGGGGAAAACAAGAGGATAGAATATTTGTCAAAGGTTTGTTTAGGATGGTCTGGGAGGGAACTCCATACAGTTTGGGTGTTTTTTCTTTTTCTTTTGGACAAAACTTGACCATCCATGACAGCTTTTCAGCCTACCTTGTTCTTAAGTTGCCTGCAATGACAGAGAAAGCAGTGCTTACACGTTGTTGTGTTAGAAAGTTTCCCTACTATTTAAAATGTCTCTCTTGCATTTCATATAATCCTGTCCATTGTGTCCATTTATGAAGGGAAAGAATTACATATAAAACCTAATGGAAGACAGGAAGGCAAAGGAAGAGGCGTGTGCTCTGTCTGCCTGTCTTTTTGCCTTCATCATCTAACTGAATACTCCAACCTCCTCTTCTCCCTATGGCTTTGTAAGGGTGAGGGAAGTTAGATTGAAAAATTGACTTATGATAACTAATTTTATTACTTAGAATAGTATATAAACCCAGGGAATGAGCCAGATCCCACAAGGTGCTTTGCTTCTTTGCATTCCTGGGGTTTAAGCTGGCTTTTGGGTGATTCAGTATCTTGTAGGACTGCACAAACTGGCTTCTTCTTAAGGCACTGACGTATTTTTCTCTCTCCACCCCATACCTCTGGAATTATCAGGCCAGCACCAAGTGAAGCAAGGGACGTGTGAGGTGGTGGCCGTGCACCGGTGCTGCAACAAGAACCGGATCGAGGAGCGCTCCCAGACGGTGAAGTGCTCCTGCTTCCCGGGGCAGGTGGCCGGCACCACGCGGGCCCAGCCCTCCTGCGTGGAAGGTGAGAGGCTCTGCTCACTCGTGGCTCATTAAGGCTGTTTGAGAAGTTTAGTCTCCTTGATGTTTGACTTCCCGCTGCCTCAAAAGCGTAATCCTCCCTTTTGTTAATTTTGGAAACATCTCTGCGCGTTGATGATAATGAGTCTGTGCATAAATCTTGGTGTAATTAATCCTCTTAATATATGTACTCGTCCATTTCATGTCGGTGCCAATAAAACTTCTTAATTTTTTCACACAAGAATTCTCCTCTAAAACTAGTTTGAAAACAGCATAAGCCAAGAAATTCAAGCTTATGATATTAACTCTTCCAGTTGTCTTAAGACTTAGTAGCTTGGCTAAAAATTCACTGGATAATAAATGCAACCCTAAGATTGGGCATGCAGATAGTGCTGGGATATCTGATATGGAGAGCTTTTCTCTAGATCAATATTTCACCATTTTATGTGCCTATTTCTTGCAGAGGTTGCTGCTCTTGTTAAGTTAGTAAATCTACTCCAAGCCTGACTTTTTTTCATCTTAAAGATATCAAAATCCTCCATTTCGTTAATGCATAAGCAAGATCCTGTTTTTATTCTCTCGCACATCGAATTGCAACAAGTTCACTTAAATATAAAACCAAAAGCTTCAAAGTCCAATTTTAATCTAACATTCAGAAATATTTAGTGTAAAACTCTAAATACACATGAATCTGGTTTTTAGGTTTTTTTTTTTTAACCTGTTATGAAGTTGTCAAAACAGATATTTAAGAAAGCAGATTTTTACTTTCTAGATACTTAGTCTTTCTACACTTTGTAATTCAGCAATACAGTCAAGTTTAACTGTGCAATTTCTTAGGGAGTTTTCTTGTTACATTATAAGCATCTTCTGTATTTTTAGGTGACACGTCAAACAGCAGAAATACTTTTGCAGATAACAGATACTAGAAGTCAGGCATTCTTTTAAACTCACTTAAAGACTACAAAGGTGACACTGTCGTTCTATGGCAGAAATACGTAAATACTGTAGAAGCTTGATTCAGTCAATGGTTGCTGAAGGAATTTAATAGCTGTTTTTACTTCAAGTATAATTGCAATTAAATGCAACAAAATCTTACAAATGTAAGATTTTGACTTTTAAAGTGGAAGTCTTTGATTCCCCCCTCTCCTTAGGGTAATGCTTTAGCAGACTTTGCTGATTTTTGCAAGCATCTGGGACTACAGTGAGTTGCTACAGCACAGAAACTGGAACTCTCTTTCCTTAGCCTCAGGATCAGACGTGTTTTCTCCCACTCTGTACATACCCTTCAGTAGACTCCTACACTGTGAAAGCAAGAAACTGTCTTGAATTTGCATATTACAGACTGATACAGACATTTAGGGTCTTTTTCCAGCACCTTTTTCCTGAATGCAGCCTGGTTTAATTTGCCTATAATTTGCCCTGAGTTTAAAAGGCAGGATACACCCAAAGCATAGGGTTGCTTTTCAAAAAAACCCCCAAAACTATAAAGCAATTGGCTTGTAGCAGGTTTTTATTTTCATTGATCTTCAGACCTTATCCAGTAGTGGTGATTATTTGCACTGGGGCAGCAATTGCCTCTCTGCTGTTGATCACTCAGATTGTGGTTGGTACCTGGAGTTCCTACCTCAAATCACCCAGCCCTACTTGCCCCAGCAGACCTGTGGCTTGCCATTCCTCGTTCCCACTCCTCCAGGAAGGATCATGGTGTCACCTTTCATCTCACACTCCCTTTTTTCATCTGTTTTCCTTTGTGCCAGGAGCTCTGTTGGGTGCTGCCAACTTCTCTGGGTGTTTTTCACTCCAGCCTTACTGACCTCGTCAGAAATTCTCTCACCTCCCAGGGAGCACAGTCAGGTTCCATCCATTTTTTGTCCACACTCTGATGTCCACAATGAATCAGTATCAATGCAAATGATCTGAGACCCAAACGACTGGTGAAAGTTCCTACATTTATTTTGTAATGTTATAAAATTGAAAGATTAGTTTATAAAGACCAAAGCTGTGTTCCAGAAATGTATTTTTTCATAACGCTTTTCAGTAAAAGTGCAAAACAAAAGTAATTGAATGAACATTTCTGCAATATCCTGATGTCAGCTTGCCTGCTTGACACCCTAATTTAAAGGTTGCAGAAGAACAAATATGTCTTGAAATTAGAAGGAAAAAAAGTGCTTTACAAGAAGTAGACTCCATTATTTTTGTTCATCTCTTCTGAATGTGTTATCTTTTAAAGCATGCAATTCAATAGTTTGTGCACATAGTAGCATAATGCAGACTAACTGAATCAACATTTTAAGCCATATTTTATTTTGAAATCCAATATAGATTATGTGGGATTGTGTACTGATATATTTCATAATAATTTTCTGAGATTTGATTAGTGCCATGAACAGTGCAAAACTGAGAAATGCATGCAGATGTTTGTGCTGGTGTTAACAGCAGGTTTATAAAATCATGACTACATTTCTGAAAATAATTGGCATGGTCTTCTTAATAGAAATTGGCTTAGGAGTAGAAAATGAATAAATTTGCCCAGTTAAGGTGTACAACTGTAGTCTTTCTAAACATATTGCGAAAGTGGCAGGGTAACTGCAAGGAGATTTTCAGTTGATATTCTAATGCTTGCCAGAGGTTTCCCCATTCTTGCCTGCGGTATTTGCTGACAGACCTCGTGGGTTTTCATCTCTGTGCAATTCTATTTTCTCACCCAGTGAAGGAAGGAACTGGCATTTCTGTCCAGTCTCCCCTGTGCATGTCTGGGTTAGACAAGGAGCCTCAGCTTCATTCCACCTTACAGCAGGTACTTGACTGAAGCATGCAAATGAAGGAGGCAAGTCATTTTTGTAGTCAGTGGAGATGGAAAGGCACTTCCAGAGGTCAATTCAAATGCTGGAGTGAGTCTCTGGTGGTGCTTGCCTGCCTTCACCATTTGCATATGGCATTTACACTTCTGAGGGCTGGTGAAGAGTTTAGCCACGTTTTCACCTCAAACACACTCCATGTAATTCACTATTAAACCAGGAACTGTTGCTTCTACCTTTTGAAATCAACAAACTGAACATGGCACAGACAACCTCCCTGCAAAAACTCAACAGTCAGAAAAAAGAGATTTTATTATTTCTCTTTCCTGCTTCCTTTTTCTAGCTTCCATTGTCCTGCAGAAGTGGTGGTGTCATATGAACCCCTGTTTGGATGGAGAGGACTGTAAAGTACTACCAGACTATTCAGGTTGGTCTTGCAGCAGTGGAAATAAAGTCAAAACCACAAAGGCAAGTACAGAGATCACCTGTATTTAAAGGTGCCAGTCTGCAGATTGCTCTTATTGCTCTCATTGCGTTGTGTGTGTGGGTGTGAGCACCAGTCCTGGCTGTCTCAATGTTTCGGAAAGCTGTGATTAATGTAGTTGCTCTCAGAGAGGAAATATTGGGTCAGAACTGTCCCTTCACTCCTGCAGTCAAACTGAAAATGGTCCTGATTCAGTCTTCAGTGAGCCAAAGAAACTATTTTGTTGTGCTCAGTGCTAGAGGCATAATCATGTTCCAGGACCAGTTCTTCAACTTGCAGACTGAGAACAGGGATCCAAGATCTTTACCAGTGTCACATAAAGTTAGATTCCTGTGCTGGAAAGCCTTTTAACTTTTGAAAGTACCAGCCTGGCTTGGGAGTTGTTGGGAACCTGCACTGATGCTACAGTGCCACACTGAGCACCACTGGAAATCAGGTTGGTTCAGAATATTTGTAATTACAAACCATCCTGTAGCTGGCCTGTTTGTTTTTTTTTTTTTTTTTGAAAAACAAAGATTTGCTATGTCATCTTATTTCTTAATTAATGGAGAGAAAATATCATGTCCTCTGTCTGCTTGGCAATTTAAAATGAGCTCAATGCATTGAAGTTCAACAAGTCACAGCAAACTACACATCTAAATACATCATAAACCAGGAGCCTTTAACAGGCAAGAGCAAGGAGAGACATATGCTCAGCTTTTCCCTTTACAGCCTCCTCTAGCTGGGAAAGAATGGTGTTCATTAGGTTACAGTCTGAGTTAATAAGCAATGCTGTCACCAAATGTTGTTTAGTAAAGGCTGTTCCGAGGAGTGAAAACTGCACTGGATGATTTCTGGATGGATGAGAGGAAATGGGATGTTTTGGGCAGCTGTGGTGTGATACTGCTGGTTACAGACACTGCACAGTGGCACAGAGGATGTGACAGCCCAGCCCATGGCAGAGGGGTTGGAACTAGAAGACCTTTAAGAACCTTTTCAACCCAAACCTTTCTGTGATTCTATGGCCGGTGTTATTTATGAGGTGCCAAAGATGCAGTCTGCAGCATGCCTGGGTCCTGCTCTTCTCCTGTGGTGGACATTACACCTGGAATTTGGCCTGCAAGCTCTGGAATCAGTGTGGATAACTGGAATTAGTTATTGCAAGATAAAGATTACTCTCAACCTTTCAATTTTTTCCCAGCACTGACTTTTAACTCATTTCTAGATAAGGAGTAGCACTGTAGCATCACACTGAAGGGTAAGACTGGTGAATTAGGAGTTCTAGATTTTGTATAAAACACTTTCATCTCTGGACACACCAAAAGAGAGCTGGCAATTTATACGAAAGGAACTTATTGGAAAAAAGTGAGTCAGCTTAATTGTCCTTGAGTGAGGGTTAATTATCCTTGATGCCTTTGACAGATACTCGAGGGATGGGGGTCAGAACAAAGACTTTTATATTGGCACTCTAACTGAAGGCGTGAGGTATCAAATCCTCATTCACGCAGCTGCCTCTTCCTTCCTATGAACAGTTGTAAGGAAAATAGAATGGAAAGACAATTTCCCTTGTCACAGGAAAAAAGGAAGTATGACGTAACTTATATTTTTATTTTGAAAATGAACCAAAGATTTGTCTCAGATCAATAAACAAAATGTTTCTTAAGTGTGTTGTTAAAAGTTTACACAAAGAGGACTATTTGAACTGTCAGACCAGTGGCCCAAACTGTTCAACCACCTGTGAGTCTCAGCCCTGGGATGCTCAGATCAGACACAGTAAAACCCTTTGGGACAATTACAGAAAGTGTACACATCCATGGATTTTTTCCAATTTAATAGTTGCCTTATGTCTAAAACACAATAGTTGAGATCCATTCCATACTAATTTTTTTTTTGTCTGTATTATGCACCAGAGATGATCTCATTACCATTTAAATTTGTAATCAATTTTTAAAGCTTTGTAAGACCCTGGGATCAGTGCTCCGTGGGACAGTGGCTTCCACAGGTTAATTACACACTGAAAGAGGAAATGCCATTTAATCAACTCTAAGTCCTCTATCTTTTCATTCCATGAAAACAAGTAAAAAGAGTGTAACTAAAATATCTGAAGCACAGGAGACTGCTGATGCTACTCAGTGTTTAGATGAATAGTTAGTGGCTGAGTGGGACAGTTTTAACGTGCAAAGCTGAGGAGTTTGTATCTTCCATCAGTTCCCTCAGGGAAGGAAATGAAAACTTCTCTATGCTGAGTGTCTGTTTAGTTTTGTGACACATCTAGGCTCTGCAGAGCAGAGCTGACAAACCTTTCCTCCTCGCAGGCTGCCTGTTCTCATCCATTCCCAGGACAGGAAATCCAACAGGACCCTCCTGACTGTGCAGCCCAAGCTGCTGGGTTTGTGCTCTGTGTGTGCATTAAGGCTTCAACACATCCCTGCAGCGCCTCCAGGGTCCTGTGAGAGTTGTGCTGTCTGGGGGAGATTTCTGCTGCAAGAACAATTTATTCCCCCGTGTGCTGTCTGGCCCCTGATTCCCTCCCATAAGATGGACCTCTGGGAATGGGCAGCAGTTTTCATGAATGGTCCTTTGGGATGTAAATCCTACACTTGTGCTGGAGGCATTGGTGTTGGAAATGACATGAAACAAAATAAAACAGGAGATTTCCAGGAGATGTTGGTGGCAAATTTAATGGTGAACTACCATCTCTTTATCTGCAAATCCCCCCATGCTATCAAATAACAGTGTAATTAACATTTATGAAGAGATTCTACTTCTCTGTGTGGTACAAAGGTGTGGCTGGGCGAGCTATTCACGTGCACAGTTCCTTTGCAGTGACAGTGCACCTGATATCATCCTTTTTTTGATCAATTCTGTGTGGGTGACTCTTTCCTCTTTTGTTACAGGTAACACGGTAGCAAAGGCTAAACCTGTGGGTCACTCCCAGAACCATGGCATGGGGAACTGTTCCTTGGATGTTACACAGAGACCCTTTTTTGTCAAGATGTTATTGACTTAAACCTTTGAACTTGCAAAACACGTTGGGAAAAAGGACAACACTTCTCCACTCAGCTGTGGCTGCACTTCCTGAAGCTGGGTTTTGCTGTTCAGTGGTACATCATGATTTCACAAGAGAAAACAAGGAGATTTGGTTCTACCTGAAATGCACCTTGGATTCCCAAGGATCTGAGACCTGGCTGAAATCTGGGGAAGCACACACCTAAGCTTCTTGTGGTGCACTAAGGATAAGACTTTCTTAATGACACAAAGATATGTAAAATTGTTTTAAATGAGTTTAGGTCATGAATGTAACTTAGGGGATCACAGAAAGAAAATGCTGATGTTAGAACTGGTACAGATGATCTCAAATGGATTTGATTTCATGATTCCATGGATTTGTCTGAGGTGTTTCTTGTATACAGTACAACATAAAAATACAAAGCTGATCCCAGTGAATTGACGGGACTGTGTTAGTAAATTATGTCTTAGTGTATTTTCAACTGTGATTTAGTACCTGTCAAGGTGGTCTGAAGGTGAAAAGATGGATCTTATAGAATCAGTAGCAATTATTGTGGGGCACACTTTGGTTATAGCTGTGCAATTAGATTTATTTCCTTAGATAGTTCTAGGTAGTTTAACTTTTACATTCATAAGTGATGGCAGAAAAGCATCAGGAAGAGATAAAATTTGAAAGCAGGCATGGTTTTTCTTGTCCTAAAATAAATCCATTCTCTAGGGGAATAGCAAAGTATACATACTCCTTGCCTCTTTGATTCTAGATATGGAAAAGAATTTAGCCATTAGCTAGAAATATTCATTGAGATGCCTCAAAAAAAGGAGAGTAGGTTTGTACCGCATAAGGAAGGCTCACTGGAAGGGGAGTAATTTGTTTGGATTTTCATAGCTTTGGTTATATCCTAATAGGTAACATACTTAAAATTCATAAGCAAAATTCTAGATAAAAGTGAATCTTCAGTTTCAATTAGTTCTTGTTTAGAATGATTATAATAATTAAATGTCCAGTTCCTTGACAGACTGAATTTCCAAGTGGTTACATTTTGAGACACATAATTGTTCCCTATTATTGTAGATGCATTTCATGCTGTTTTTCTTATTTTGCCTGTTAGAGTTTTTTGTCATCACTCTTCATAAATAGAATAGTGGGTAGAGGTGAAGCTGCAGCCAGTCTGCTCCCCCTGACACTGCAGCAGACTGAAGTGCAGTGGTGCACATGAACTGCTGGTGACCCAGCAACTGCAGTCATTGTTGTGCTTTATAGAAATATTGGGGTGACAATGCACATCTCATTTTTATATAGACAGACAGGTGGGAAAAAAAGTGTCTTGTACTAATTTAGGTCATTGTGCATAAGATTTCTAGTGTGTGGGAAAGATCCCATCAGCAGTGGGAAGCGTTCAGGGTGATAATTATTAACTTCTGATTTGCTGGAGTGAGTGGGAGCATTCAGACAGTTAATTCCAGCAGAGTCAGTGGTGGAAAGATCTGGCCCTGTGTTTTTTGGTTTTGATTTCCTTGGTTTAGGTCACTTTAATTATGTATTTGATTACAGCTGGGATCATAGTGGTCATTGTATTCGGTGATAAGCAAATGAGATTCCCTGCTCAGTGCTTGGACAGCTGAGCAGTTAATAGACTCTGCTTGCCCTAATGAGCTCTACATTCCCAATATTTTTCCATTGTTTTGATTTTCTGATTAAATTTTAAAATTACCTTTACAATTTCTATTGTTTCTCTGCATATATATTCATGGTATCATCAAGGAAGATACTTTTCATTTGCTATTTGTACAGTGTTGACCTGTAACTGGAACTTATTTATGTATTTATTTTGGTAAGTGCTCTATGGCAAGGCTTAATTAAAACCATTGCTGAGATGTTCGGTGGGAGGGGAGGGAGGGGAAGAGTTTTAGAGGAAAGTTTTCTCTTTTTTGAAGCTAAATACACAGAAAATAAGTTACTTTCCAGTGATCATACACTGGATTCATGGTGGAATTCAGAACAAAACCAAAACTTGTTTCTAATTCAGTCCTACCCCAAAGGGGTACGGTATGTCACATGCCCTGAAATAGCCCCTTGGAAGGTGCTTTTGCTGTCACTGAGGAAAGGGGGAAACTACAGCATAAATTTGGTAACATAGGATTATGAAATACGGCCCAAATGAATGACTTGCCTTCCTAGAACCCCAGCCCATAACAGAGATTTTATGCTCCTAAAGAAGCTTTATTCCAGAGGAACTTGGGTGGATTTACAGCCTTTTCTGACTCATTGCACAAATGCTGTGATGTGTGCCTGTCTGTTTTTGGAGGATTGCTGCTGCTTCCAATGCTGTTGTCTGGCATCTGACACCAGCACTGCCCTTCTGCTGAGAGACAGCAGAATTAAAGTCTTTGCCAGCAGCTCTGTTAGTGGAAGAGATCAGTGCCTCAGATCCTTGGTGTGTTCTCTCTGGAAATAGTTTCTTTTAGCTACTGGTTCTAGAAGAGCAGTTTTTGCAAACAGCAATACTTAACATCTCTTAGCAACCTCAGCTTGCATCCCACTGTAAAGCTTCTGTGGAGCTAAACCCTGTGGGTCATCATGCCCAGGGTTTTGTTTGGACTGTCACTGTCCTGTCCTGGTCCAGAGAAGAACCCTCTTGCTCTAAAAGTGGCAACGTCTTTCCATGCAATTTCAAACAAAGATTATTGCAGACACTCGCTTCTCTGATGATGTATTAATATCCAAGCTGAACTGATTCATATCCTGATTATATTTATACCTTGTTTCTTAACCGTGTTCTTTTTGTCCCTTACCAGGATGACCCTGATGCCTTTCCTTTCATCCAGGTGACATTTTGGTAGGCATAAAACAGCTGTGGCTTCTTCATGTCCTTTTTCCTCCACTCTTCCTGTCTTTGTAGCCTTCCTTGCATCCCTTGCACTTTAGGTGAATATTTTTTGAACACAGATTGCCAGAATTATGTGCTTTATTTGACATCTGCCGTTGCTGGTTTTCTGGAGTGCTGAACACTGCCAGGACTGACTGGTGAGGAGCTCCATCCTGTCTAACTTTGAGCAGGAAGTGCCACTGTTCACTCCTCAGCTATTTCCTTACCACCATCCTTGTATTCTCCAGTTAGATAAGGAAATATCTGTGCTATCAAAATAAATGCATGGATATATAGCTTAAACTAGATATATAGCATTTTATTTATCTAGAAACTAAATTATCATACTATAACTCCTTGCAAGGTTTCCCTTGCACCCTACAACTCTGTTAAATTCATGATAGATTTTTTCCATTTTTGATTTACCTCTAAGTCTGTTATCTTCAAGGATTTTTGTTCAAATCTGGATCTAAAGAGAGTGGATACGTTTTTTACACTTGCTGTAAATTTTCTCAAGGGTTACTTTATACCAAACCTACAACAATAGAAAATGGCTTTGAAGCCTCACGATTTGCTTGCAGACTGAAAAGACCCTGAGGTAAGAGAACAGTTAAGACTTCTGTCATAACAATAGATGCTTCTGTATCTATCAAAATAGAGATGATCCTGTAACAAACATTTGGGATAAATTAGTACCTCCAAACTGTAGTAATGTCATTTAAAGGACTGCTTTTGCAGCACGGTATCTGCCAGCAATGCACTGGGGTAAAAATTGTGGACAAACTCAGAATGGAGCTGCTCACCTTGGAATTCGGAATACGTTGGTTACGTTCAGGATGGGTTTTTTTTGAAGGTTAAGGCTGCAGGGATTCTCACTGCCTGGAAATGAGAATCCTACACCTGAAAATATGAAGTATGTACTCTTTTTCACTTCAATTACCTTAGTGCTTAGTTGAGAAACCAGAATCCTATTTACAAGAGCAGGATTAACTAAACAATGATAAAACTTGGAGCTGTTTTCCCAAATTATGACTTTGCCTTGATGAATAAGCAGCATATCTCTGAATAATTTCCTTTGTGTCTTTTGCTGTTAAAGTTACAAACAAAAAGGTGCCCGGGCAGAGTTAACAGCTTGTACTTCAGAGTCCAAAACCTTGATGAATATGTCTCAGTTACCATATTTTTCTAATTTGAGGGAAATTTCACAAGTGTTGTGGGTTAGAATAACAGCCTGAACCAACCTTCAAGAGACCTTTTGCATTTTATAAAGTACCAGAGCTTCATTATTGTTATGAGGACAAAGTCACCCACCAGGAGAAATTAATGTTGAGTAAGAACACTTCAGGGGCCATTCTGCCCTGCTCTGTGTGTGAGTGTGACATTCCCATTAATACATAGAAATCACATGCACTCAAAAGAGGAGCAGTTTTGGTGGCATGTTTTATTGGTAGCATATTGATATTGCAATCATTTATGCAAAATGATATTCAATGAAATGTTGCCGGAAAAATCACTACAGGCTGCACTGAATGTGGAAGATCAAGGCTGTGAAAAGCCACTGTTGCATTTTACCAGCCCAAGATGGGTCCTGGAAATGAATATATATTTCTGGTCCTTTGAGATGTAATGACTTGTAAAAGGTGCAGACATGAGGGAGACTTCAGTGGAAAATCAGCTTTGTTTTCACTCTTCTGTCCCATTCCACACAGAGAAGAACACGATTGTCCCTTCAGTCTCTGTACACTTTACTAGGACTGAATTCAGAGATTTATAAATCTCTTCCAGCCAATGTAAGTTTTCCATTTTGGAAGGTGTCTAAGAGCATGGTCAGATCACAAGTGGTTAAGCAGTGATTTTACCAAGACCCTGGGCTTTAGATGAATTGCAGGTACCATATTTCCTTGTGGATATACAGTAAAGTGAGGTACCTCAAACTGCTGTGAAGGTTGCAGCTTTTAAAGCTCTCTTAACTCTCTGTGTTGTCTGTCTCAGCCATAACCTGCATTGTATCTGCCACGTAAAGGGTTATTTTGCTCGATAATCCAGCACTACAGTGACTTCTTCATTTTGGGGTATGAAAAGTTTTCATCTTCGTAAGTGAAATTTTGCAGAACTGACCCCACTTATGTGCTTGGTATTTAGGCATTGAAGTCCTCCAGCAGAGAAAGAGGAGCACAAATGTTTTGTTTTCTCACTGGAGTTGTGTTTCACTTGATGATAGTCCATCCTGTCATGAGGTGGCATCAGTTGGTACAGGAATTTACACAAAATTGTAGAAATTGTAGTAATTCAGCTTCCCTTCTGCTCTTTAGTGTTCTCAGTGGGTGAAGGTTTGGGGATCACATTCATGGCTCTTGGCCATAGAATCCTTATTTGTGTTCTTTGCAATCCGAGGTTATGGGTAGATGTACTTTTTCATTTTCTGGTTTGGTTTTTTTTTTTGGGTTTTTTTGTGGGTTTTTTTTGGGGTTTTGTTTGTTTGTTTGTTTGTTTGTTGGTTTTTTTTTGTTTTGTTTTTTAAAATTTGAATCATCAGAGCGGTTTTTCACAATGCCTTCCAGTCAGGAAACTTCTTGCTGGGTCTTCTGAGTAGAGGGAATGGTTGGCTCAGACATGAAAAGAAATCTATGAGGCACAAAGTTCATCCAATCCCACAAATGCTCTCTGCAGCGAGCCAGAAGAGTGACAATGTGACATAGGTAAGATAACTTTACCTCAAGATACTTTGTGTTACTGATACAAAGCATTATTCAAGACATTTCAAGGAGTGTTGACCTGTGGCCTTCATATGGCTGAAATTTTAGAGAGCCACAGTAAATTGAAAAATAATTTTCATGCACCTTGAAGGAACCTCTGCAATGCCATCCATGAGCCACTGTGAGAAAGAGATGAACATTACAGCAGTGGAAAAATAGCCTAAAAGACAGCACAAAATTAGCTACAGAATCTCTTTTTCTGCTGTACAGTGCTCTGCAGATCCACCCAAGCTCGTGCACTGCATGACTTTCCAGTTTACAGAACTATGATAATTTTTTTCTTTACCATATTTTTTGACAAATATGCCGATAGCTTAAAATTCACTAGAACAAGCGATTTGCAAGCAAAATTGTCAGCTGTTTGCTTACCCTTTAAATTAAATAGCTCACAAAGTGATCTACTACAGTGGTAAAATCAATGTAAAATTCATTACTTTAACTCTCAACAAAATAAAACCAGTGCTTTGTAAAACAGCCCTGGTATTCACAGGACTAAACTCTGCTGTCACTCGGATTCCTGTGGAACTCCTGGAGCTGATGAGTTCACACGGGTCCAGATGAATGCACAGTGATGTTCTCTATCTGTCTTTTGAAGATGTGCCTGCAGTCAGCAGGAGGCATTTGCAAATCCATGAGGAATATTGCAGGAAGGGTAGAGGAGTGTACTGCTGCTTTCAACAACTTTTATAGGGCCTTTGGAAAGTAATAGGAAAACTACTTCATTCTACAGTAGCCCATGGCTTTCACAGCCTGAGGATCAGGCCCTACCCCTGCAGCGAGCACAAGTGCCTGTCTGTGGTTAGCAGGGAGCTCAGGGCTGCTTGGCTCTGGTTAATGCACATTTTTACACAGAGATGGTGCAAGATGCAGTGTGGCTGTGCTGAGCGTCCAAATATCTATTCCAGGTCTTGTAAAGAAGAAGTCATGGGGGTACTCTGCACCCTCAGGTGGATGAGGGTGTGTGTGGAAGGGTTGAGCTTTCCCCACACATGGTGCTGTGTCCAGAGACATTCTGTCCATGTGCTAAGAATCCTTTCCAATGTTCTGACAGTAGGAAAACACAAACAATTGCAGAGGGGATGTGAATTCCTGCAGCAAGGGCTAGAAAGAACATTTTTGTGTCACTTAAAGCAAAGCAGACAAGGTAGCACATCCCACAGGACACTAATGAGCCACCTGATAACACCAAGTGCACACCTGACCTCTTGACACGTGAAGCGAGGATGACAGATGTACTGTCAAAACACAAATCTATCAACTTCATCATGTAAATCTACCCACAGATGCTTTACAGGAGAGATCTGAGGGCAAACAAACATTTTAACTTACAGAGTAACCTTGTAAACAGGAACTTTTTACAAAAGACTCTGGTTAATAATTTATGAATTGTAACAGTGTCATGAGAAAAGGATACTGAGCATTGATTTTTGGCATTGAATGACAACAAAGCCAATCCCCCAGTTTCCACAATAATGATGCAGTCACTGTTCTGGTGTTGGGGTGTATTGATATTCATAATGCATTTGCATAAAATCCTGTCTCTCCTCTTTTATATTATTCATTTGGTGCTTTCTATCTCTTTCCCAAATGTGTTGAGTTATTCCCTTAAACACAGAGATTTCTGTTCTGCAAGTGGGGAGGCATCTCAGAGTCACTTCAGGATGCTGATTTTTGCTCTTTAATTAGGTCTGTATAGAATTTGGTGCTTAGATCAGGAATTAATTTTGTTTTCTTGTTTATAAGTAATTTATTGTGACCTCTCCAAATGATAGCATTTGCCCTGTGTGAAGACAGTTAATTTTCCAAGATGTGACAAGCATGGTTTTTAATTAGATTAGGGTAATCATGTCAAAACAGGAACTTTCTTTTATGAAGCACAGGGATATTTGCATTCTTTTAGCAAAACCTTTTTTTTTATGATTGAAAATTAAGCCTAGCAACGAACAGATCTGGAGTGTTGGAGTTCATGCAAGAAGAAATTTTTTGAGCTGTTTATAATACCTTTCAGGACTCTTGGAGAGCTGCACTTGTGGTACATGTTTATTTATGATTAATGTATCAATATTTTAGTTTCTGTTTTAGAGAGGCTTTATCCAAATATCTGTAAGTATTTTTACAGAGAAGCCCTTGAAATGTGGATTGGGTAGAGCTCTAAATGTTGTGTCTTTTCCCCCTGTACCCTCGAGCAGTGATGGCACAAATCCAAAGAGAGGATGCTTTTTGGGCATCCTCTCTTTGCGGAAAGACCCTGTTGGATGGGGAAGGCTGGCTGGGCTATGTGGGGAGGATTTTCTGCGTTGTTGTTGACATGAATTCATTAATGGAATCTTGGTTTATCCATTGGAATTCTGGATTCATGGCATGCAAGAGGTGTGAGGTTTTCAACACGATCTAAAACCCCCATAAGCACCTTTGAAGATATTTTAGTTAATAGTTCTGATGAGGTTATTTGAGACCGCCAAACCAAATCAGATTTTTCTCCTCCTTCAGAGCGAGGTACTTCTGTGGCCCTGTGGTTTAATGGGCTGATGGCAGTTTCAGAGATGCTCCAGTTTTCTGAATTGCCGCAGGTGCACTGATGGGTGAGACCCTATAGGCCTGTTCTGAGCTATTAAAGCTCACCACATCAAGAATATTTCAACAGTTATGTTCCTGGATCATTGATCTGCTGATCCATAGGTGTGCAGAATTACGTTCTGTCAGACAAGCTGAAAGAGGCAGGAATGTTTTCTGTATTCTCCAACAATATATTTTTTTTCCCTTGCGGGAGTCTCAATTCAAGGATTGCTTTGGAGACTCTGGAGGTGTTTTTTTAATGAAGGAATGACATTATTGAGCCTACCAAGTGTGTTCTCCCTGCTTGATAAGTAGCTATATGTATATATATACCTGTTATTCATATATATATACATATATGAATACACAGCCCATGAAATGATAAACTATTTCCTTTCTTAATGCTTTTTGCCATTGCACATTATGTTGTGGAGTGTGATTCCTTGTATCTTCAGATGTAGGACAAATCAATATTTGATGAATGACAAAGTCCTTTAAATTTTTTTTATCTGTCAAGTTCATAAATGTCCTGTCCTGCACCTATGGGGTTCAGCTCTCAGCTGATTTCTGGGAGTGGCCAAGCAGGAGGCTGGGACAGAGTGTCACCAGCCTGAGAGGAATGCTGGGTTTGGTGCTGCTGTTAGCCAGAGTCCTGCCATGGAGATTGTATTTGAGATACAGCTGCAGATTGTGACACACAAGCAATGCCAAGCTGCTTGAATAAATGCAGATGGGCTGTTAAATGCAGGGGATACCCTGGTGTGCACCTTTATCAATAGAAATCCTGCGTGAATGATGGAGCCCAAAGGTTTTCCATCAATGTCTGGAAGCAATTCTATCCCTCTCTGCTTTATTGCTTATGACAGTGAGAGCTGGGAAGCCGGGGCTGTTCCCATCCTGTCCCCAGGGCACGGGTCCAAGGGAGAAGGCAGACTGTGGTGTTTCCCTAGTGTGGATTCCTGCAGCCCGACTGCCTACGACCCAGTCTGCTGTGTAGCAAGCAGGTAATGTGAGATGTAAGAGCTTTGCCAACTTGTCTATCAAATATTGACTGTGTGCAGCTACTGTGAGGCTTTACAGGCAGTGGAAAACCTGACTGCGTGGTAAAAGCTGCTTCTGTGCTCATTCAGCCTGAGATGTAAAGCCAAATTTTCCTCATTTCTGTTCTCCTTTTCCTCCCACTCCCTATATCCAAAGTGTGCATAAACACACATTCAAAAGGCAATGGAGAGATAGTCATTAAAGCCTCCTGCACTGCTCTTGCCTGGACAGAATTAGATGAGAGTCGTTTATCCTTTCAAAACAGCACAATTCATTCTTCAGGAACCTTTACAGTTTTGTGCAGCCAGGGAAACTCTTCACAAGAGCATTCGGTTCTTACAGACAGGTGCTGCAGAATGGTTTCCCATAAAGGGCTAAAGGTTTGCCAACTGCTCTGTAGCTGCAACCAGCTGCCACCCCGAGAGGTGTGGGAGGCTGGTGGCTCACTGACACCCTCTCACTTGTCTGTGCTGGTAGAGCTCACAAGAAGGCACTGTGGAAGCCCCTGGAAGGATTTCCTTTTGTGCAGCTGGCAAGGCTGTTACACTCTGAGGCTGCAGTGTGTGAGGCACAGCAGAACTTGCATTCTCACTTTTGCTGTTGGCCCTGTTTCCTGTTTACAGCCCCTGCTGGGATGGATTTGATCGGTGGTAAATGAAAGCATGACTGGTAACAGAGAGCCAGTGTCAGGAGGGAGACAGGTGGAGATTTTCCAGTGGCAGAGGAATCAGCTGCTGGCTTTCATCCCTCTCCAGCACTGGCTTAGCCAGTTGGGTGCTGCAAAGGAACAAGGAGAATCCCATTTATCAGTATTTAGCTTATCTGTGTGGCAGGGAAGGATTGAATACACAGTGCTGTGCTGCCATCAGGTTGCAGGAAGGGAAAGACAATGCTAGATGAGAAAGAGTGGAATGTAAACACTTTTTTTATCCCTCTCTCTAATTTTTCTAAATTAGCTCGATATTCAGTGGTAGAATCATAGAATAACCTGAGCTGGAAGAGACCCACAAGGATGATCAAAGTCCAACTCCTGGCCCTGCACAGGACAGCCTCAGAAATCACACCAGGTACCTGAAAGCGTTGTCCAAACACTTTTTGAATCTTCTTTAATCATATAGATTAAAGTAGTGTTAACTGAAGGTAAAATGTAATATTTTATTACATATTATGAGTGACAACTTTTCATCATCACGTGTTTACTAAATAAAATGTTAGATTTGCAGAGGTATTCCTTTATAATCAAAAGTACTACTAAAAATCTGAAATTAATTTATTCAGCTGATAATCCAACAAGAAGTTTTCTTACTTTGTATTTTGTTTCTGCAGCCCAAGGAGATTGTCTTCTGTGGCCCTGGAGATGTCTCTGCAAAGCTTAATAAATCCTCAAACTTCAGTTAATGTCTTCTGTATATTAGTCACATGTGAGTTTAATCGCCATTATGAGAGCCTATCGTGGGTCATGGTGAGCCATTTCCCTTGGAAATAATTACCCTCAGCTGCAGCATAATGTGTTAATAGATCTGCTTTAAAGCAGGAGAGCAGCCCCCATTAGCACTTGTCACTGCTCCTTGTGTTTTCAGGACGTCTCTCACTTCGGTTGTGAGCCATTAGAAAGGAAGGGCTGGGATGCAGTAAATAGTCTGGTGCACGCTGGCAGCTGTGGGCAATGAACTGACAAGTGATTTATTCAAAAGGAGACACCTAACACTCCAAAAGTGGCTGTTTCCCAGGCGTGCTTGGTCCAGCTCTGCAGCCCTGGTGAAGGGTTCTGTGGAACTGCTCGTTCCTGGCTCTGCTCAGGGCTCTCAGGGCTGCTGAACCTGGCAGGGCAGCTGCACATGCCAACAGTGGTCTGCAGTGAGCTTTTCTTAGTTCAGATCACTTCAAAACCACAAAATGGAAAGGAAGTGTGAGCAGGAAGCTTCTCAAACGTGTAGGAGAGTGTGCAGGTGCTGCCTCTGTCTGCCCCAGTAACCCTGGACCCACCTGAGCAATGTGGAGCTGCCTCAGCTGGTTGGAGTGAGGATGTCTGTCCCAAACCTGCACCAAACGGCCAAGGGTGTGTCCTGGGGAGCTCTGGGCTGAGCTCCTTCATATGGAGAGAGTGAGTGACCCCATGTCCCACACCCTGTGGAAGATGGAAGCAGTGAGCAGTGCAAGATGTGCAAGCAAAGGGGAGAGTTGGCAGCTCATTTGGCTGGGTGATGGTTTTGCTCAGAAAGAGCATTTATTTTCCATGGCATCTGCAATCTTCCTTCACAAAATTCTCTCTTCATTACATTAAATTGGAAGCAAATGTAGAAAGTACATGACCATGGTTCAGTATATATTTTAATTGCTTTGCTTTTGCAATTAACTTGTTGGCATAAAAGTCATTATCTGATGACGTTTGGGAACAAAAAAACCAATATTGTCTGGGGCAGAGGAATTCTGCCTGTCTTTGCAACAGCCATTAAGACAAACACTTTCTCAGGCTGTTTTGTGCAAACCACCTGATCACTTTTTTGGCAATTTAAATCAGCTGACATAATCACCATGCTCCAGACTCCATCCCAATGCCAAAGGTTGATAAGTAATAAATGTTGAAGTCAAAGCTGACCTAATGCAGGCCTCCCAGAGCTTCAAAAAAAGCTCACAATATTTCAGCCACAGCAGGTGCATTCTGTAATCCTTCATTAAAAACTCCTGCCACACATCCCCCCAACATGCGGTGTGGTCTTATGCAGATTAAATCTGACATGCTATGAAGTCACTACAACCTTTTCCTTACTCCTAATTCAAGGAAAGAAAGCCACGAAGAGCATGAAATACTCCTAAAGAGAAATGTGAGGTGGGTAAGAAATGATTGTGTTGTGTGTGACAATCACTAGGCCTGAGGTTCACAAGATGGGGAAGGTTCTTGACCTGCTGTTCTTCCTGTGTGTGTGCTTAAATTAAATCGCAGGCTTTCTGTGAAAGGTAATGGACTTTGTTTAATTAAAAGCCTCTCTCCTGTTCTACCTGGACTTCTAATTCCAGTGCAATGTGTAGGCACACGGTGCTTTGTCTTCCCAGGGTATAATTAGACTTAGTAATGCAGCTGTCCTGTTTACAGTGTAAATCCCCCTAATGATAAATGGAGTAGACTTTTGGAGAAACCCTGATGATACTTCAGACAGGGAGAGTGGATGATCTTTGCAAATAACTGGTGGGTAGAAAGGAAATCATTATCTGCTAATAAGTCTCTGATTGCTGGATGTTTTATACTGTGGGAGATTAGAGAACTTGACTTTGCTTTATTTTAGTCCTGGCTGTGGAGCTGGAGCACGAACAGGAGTAACAGGTTTGTTCACAGGTGACATTGTGACCTTGTGTCTTGAGAATCTCTTTGAGAGGCCACACTACAGCAGAAGCTCTTCTGTGGTGCTGGTGGGAAAAATGTGACAAAAAGGCTTTAGAAATGGATAGTCTGTAGTAATGTGGGGAGCAGATTCTGTGTTGTGAAGAACCCAGTGACCTCATCCAGGTGAGGGGACCTGCTTAAGCACTTCATAGGCAAATAACAGGAGACCTCTGTGTTCCAAAAACCCCACAGTGTCAGGAGAGGGAGCTGATTAAGGGTGGAATGAGGATGTGCTCTTACCCTTCTGTGCAGGTGTGGATCAGGTTCCTGAGGAGAGCAGAGCGTGCCAACTGCAGTCCCTGACTTCTGCTGAGACAGAGCTGGGGACCAGGAGGGGGAGGTCACTTCAACTGTCAGATTTCAGAGACCAGAGACTGCTCAGCAGGGAAGAGATGAGGAACATATGGTGTGGTGGGAGGAGGTGACAGTGGCACTGAAGAGCAAGAAATATAATGAGAAGCAAACTTTTTGTGGGGTGCCGACTTTAGGAATGCGGTGTCAGAGGGCAGGAACTGATGAGAGCAGGGCCGTTTGTGCAAAAGAGAATGAAACAGGGTAAAGACAGGAGCTGTGAACAGGGATGAGCCTAGGGAGGGGAATTGCCTTCTGTCATGTGTGTGCTTGCTGTGGCATATGTCAGCCTGGAGGCCACGGGAGCTGTAGCGTGAGTTGGAGGAGCATCTTAAAGATGGATGGTCTGTGTCCATATGTTGCTCTCCAGAGGAATACATCTGGGGCCTCTGGTTACTCTCTAGCTCTAGTTTTGATTCAGAAGGGGACAGGAGGTGTTTTTGTGGCACACACACGTTATATGAGCACAGCCCTGGAAGGAGGGAATGGCCATGGGAAGAGATGTGCCACCAGCCCTTTGTGCCTGGGGGTCACTCACTAGGACCACAGGGGCAGTTCCAGGAGAAACAAATGGGGAGGAAGCAACTGGTGAGGAGTTCCTTCAACTGGACTGAGTCCCATTTCTCCTTGCTCCATTATATTTCAGCTACAGGGGATGAGTTGGGTGGCATTACCTGTGCTTGGTGTGTGTTATATCACACTGTCGTTGTCGCTGGTGCAGCCTTGCACAAAACCATTCTCTCTGCAATGTCTGGTGCTGATCCCAGGTGTGTTCAGTCCACCAAGGACACAACTTGAGGAACTGTTCATCAGCATGTTCACTGACCATGCTCAAGAACTTCTGGGCATCTGAATATCTGCTACAATTTGTTGTGGAGTTCTTGTTGCTGTTACGGCACCGTGGGAATTGTTTTCCTAATCGCTGAGAAATTCAAGATTTGGAAAACGCTTTTGTCTCAAGACAGAAACCCAAAGTCTCAACCACTCATTCATCAGCTGAGGGAATTTAAAGGAAGGAACTGGCTTAGTTGAAAAAACCTGTTTCAGTAAATTACAATTACTGCAGTTTGAGTTCAGATTTTTAAAAATGTAAATGAAGTATTTGCTGATCATTATAAATTTCAAAGAAAGAGAGCAGGTCCATATGAAATTCAGTCTGTTTCAAGTAAAAGAGTATATTAAAAAGTAGTTGAGGTTACAGGTTTTTTCTCCCTAACGAACAAATTTTTGAACCATCCTTCATTTGCAATGTTTTGAATTAGGCAAAATGGCATTTTCTGATGTTTCCTCAAAAAATTCCCAAACTGTTTCAATGATCTAACCAACAACACTCTTCTGTGGCTTTTTGCCAATATGTTGGTTTATATATAATTATACTGGAATTATATTAAAAGTTTATTTCATAATGAAAATAACCTCAAGAGGAATGAAAATGGATATAGAGTTGCAAATGAAACGCTCTGCGAAAAGTGAAATTTGCACTGCAAGGAAATCTGTGCTCCACTTTCAGGTCTGAGACGGTAATAAATTGAACACGGAGCATTTCACAGACAGTGTCAGATATAAAATATATTAATCTTGTCAGAGAGTGTACTAACTCTCCCAGATTTATGATCAGGTGCACTTAAGTGCTGTTCTTCTCATTAATCCTGATTTACAAACAGTAGCCTTCGGAACAAGGGGTCAGAAGAGACAAGAGAATCATGGATGTGTCGCTTGGATAACTCACCTTCCCCAGCTGCCCTGTACCTTTCAATGACACCCTTCCATCTTTAATTACTGAAAGGTCTTTAATCTTGTCTGAATAAGGGCAGAATGTGATGAATGTGAGGGGTTGCCTGTGCTACTCTGGGTTTGTTTTTTAACAAGAGATGTCACGGATGTTGGTGGGAACAGCAAGATAATCACATCTACCACTAGAAGGACTTGATACTGAGAAAGCTCAAGAGGAGAGGGATGCACCAGGAAGGGAGGGAAAACAGCAGGGAATTATTGAGTGGAAACAGCCCTGTGGAAAAACTACAGTTCCTGAAGAAACTGCATTTTAAAGTCTGCTTAACACACATGCTGTGTATAAGATCCTGTCCATCTGCAAAAGAATGGCCCTTTGAAATTCTTAAAATTATGGAGAACTGGAAAACCAAGCTTTCAAAGGAAATAAACCCAGTAATTCCACTAGGTGATATTGGAGACAAATCAGTTTTCCTGCAGGCTGGTGTGCTAGGTAGGACAACATCACCCTGGATTCTTGTCAAGGTGCTTAACCGGGAGGAGCAAATAACAAACCTCCCAAATGTACTTGCAATTTGTGAGATGAATGAACAAAATAATTCATCTGATGAAGCTGCAAAACTGCCAGATGTGAGAAGGCAGGTGTATACCAAATGAAAATAATTTCTAACTTCCTCTCTGGTATGGTCTGTCATCCAAAAAAATGTCAAGGATGGATTGAAGCATTCAGCACGTTCTTCCTGCTCTTGCTTTTCTGTGCTTTCTCTAAGGGTATTAAAGTGCTGGAGCATCTGTACCTTGTGGGCGAAGTCAGTGGCAGTGCTAAGAGTCTAATGGACTTTGTAGGGCCTCTTCCAGTCCTTCCAAATGGAAGCAGAAACCCGTGACATTTGATAAGATGAGGGCTTTGGGGAGAATTTTGGCATGAAACAGTTATCTGGGTTGTGCATTTAAATCAGGAAGTAAATCTACCTTAAAGAAATATTCCTGAAGTGTATCAGAGTCTGGACTTGCCTGATATCCACTAGAAAAGTATTCCACAACTATTGATAAAACCCAACTTATGTTCTTCACAGCTCTCCTAGATGCTTTGTTTTGAGTTTTAAGACCTCTCAAAGGCTCACTGATGCCATGGGGGTTAATGGATGAGAATTCAGACTTTGATGTGGTTGGAACTCGAGGCACTAATTGCTTTGAAAAATAGGACCGGGGCCTTAAGCTGGCATCAGATACTGGCTGGGAGCCATGGGAAAGACTTGAGCACAAACCAGATATGCCCTTGGCAACATAAGCCATGGAATAAGCTGTTGTTCCCCATTCCCAACCAGCTGGAGCTGGTGTACAGTTTCCACACTGAGTTTCAGAACACACTGAGTTATTATAATCCAGCCCAGAGGTGACAAATTCATGGATTACTGATGCCACCTAAGCAGCCAGACTTTGCAAGGTGTCAGACCCAAGGCACAGCTCTGACAAATGTGAGCAGCATGCTTTTCCACAGAGGGGCAGATGATGTTTCCATGAGCTGTTGAAAGAAATCCTTCCCCTCATCCTGTGTTTTGGCTGTGCTTGGATTCATTCACTTCAGCCTTCTTGGATGCAGTTCAAGCCATCTGCTCCTCTCCAAGAGCTGTGTTCCTGGAGGTGTTCTGGCGTGCTGTGAGTGTCAGCGGTGGTATCTGTGGAGAACGAGGACACTGTCATCCACAGGCTGTTAGTAACCACGCCTGCAGCACCTTCTCCATCTCTGCCAATCCCCTTTCCTAATTAAAGAGAGGAAGAAGGATTATGTGGATGTCTATGGGCTGTTCAAGGAGGGGAGAACAGAACCTCCATGCTCAGGTTTGCTGGACACCAGTGGCAGCAGCTATGTTGGGGTTGAACTGTACACTTCTGATCCTTTTTGTTATTAATCGCTTCTTCAATTTTTTAATCAAAGGCTGCAGACTGATCTAGGAGTGGAGGGAGATGGTGACCACAAGAACTGGGTGTCAGCAGAGCTCTCTGTGCTGTTTCAGGGGCTACATCCCTGTTCTGTGCAGGATGTTGGCCAAAGTGAGATAGCTGGCAGGGAGGTGTCCAGAGAAGAACACGTGTCAGACTCTTCAAGGTCAAGGGTCAGCTTTTGAAAAGGTTGAAGAAATTATTTGTCATTGAAAAAAGGACTTTGAAGACTTGATTTTTTGAATATTTGTTTTGAATCCTGGCTTTTTTGGATAAAAACATGAACTTAGCTGGAGCAGAGACACACAGACATCAGTTTGGTTGTAGGTGAAAGTTTCTCTTTCAGGGAGAACCCTCTGTACTTGATTGATAAGCCGACACTCCTCCACAGCTTTTTGTTTTGCTGGCTTACAGATTCATGGAGTGCCCTTCTCGGTAGACAGAAAGGGAATGGGCAGAGTGAGGGCATCTAAACAGTAGAAGATAATATATAATGACTTTTTTTCTGACTGAGTTTCTCACTTAGGACAAGTTGAGGCTTCCTTGGGAGGCAAAGCAGTTTCAGTTGTTCTCAGCCATGCTGGTGTGTAGTTTAACCTCTGATCTCTGCTCTCATTAGTTGGTGATAATTCCAATGGTGTGAGATTCCTAGTGCTTCCAGAATACAAGATTTCAGATTTTGTATTGAAAATACAATGCAAAATATGCTCACCTCATAAGGAAATCCAGATAATTAACATGAAAGCTGAATGTCTTCATATAAAGTTTCCATGTGGTGGTAGGCAACTGATCTATATTTTTGTTGAGTCAGAAGATTTTCTTTTTGAAGGGGAACATGCTGCTGATCATCTTATTTTCTTGCTGTATGGGATTTTTTCATGTATTTATTTTTAATTCTGATTATTCAATGCAGGAATGTTTTCTGCATCTGAAACTGAGGAACAGTTAACCCCTCCTCTTCATTTGTCTGGTATGTACTAAAATATACCCTAGAGTGTGGAATGTATCCTAGACTTTTTGATGAGGACAAGCAAAGGTGAGAGAGGTGTCTTTTCAAGAGCCTAAAGCATCACTGAGTCATGTCTCAGTGAGGCAATCATGACTAAATACAGCAGCCAAATTGAAATCCTGCCTAGTCTGACTTGTTTTATTGGCATCTGATCTTGCAGTCACCTGTTAGGCTTTTCCCCTTTCTGTTCTGTTTAATGGCATTGCAGAATGAGCAACTGTCTTCAGAAGTGATTCAACAAATGGTGAAGCTGGAAGAAATATTTTCTGTAATTTGAGAAGGTTTAGGGCTCTGCTGTCACAGCAACTTCATCCTGGTGGTTTCTATTCCTGAACCCTGGTGGAACTGGCTTCTCTCTGCTCTACTGGACTCTGTGCAAGGAGATTTGTATTTGTTCCTCAACTCGGTGCAACTGGTTTAACAAACTGAAGTGTACCTCAAAGATTTGGATGTTCTTGTAAGGTGACAGAGTCAAATGCTCAAAGGCCTTCCTCCCACAGGTGCCACCAAGGCCAGAGAGGTGGGAGGAAGGAGATGGCCATCTGTGATTATGAAAAACAATTATTCAGCAAAACCCCATCCCTTGCTAAATCAGCAAGTGTTGGTAGCAACTGCAAATGCACCACCCTCAGTGCTTAGATCTACCAGTGCTTCTCTGTGTATTGCCCAAGTGTCACTCAGAGTGAGATGCAATAGCAGGTTTTCAAGTTAAAAATTCAGTGCTTTTTTAAATCTGTAAAGCATAAATTAACACATATAATGAAAAGCTGGATGATTTTTATCCCTTAGAACTGCTACTAAGAATGTTTCTTTGTTTTGTCAGATTGGAAAGGCATCAATTTGTTTTATGCATTATTTCTCCCCACAGATTACTTTCCAACTTCAAGTGTTTTGCACTGTATAGTTTGGAATCTTTTCAGGCTGAAAAGTGCAGACAAAGAGACTCCCAGCTTGTTTTGACAGTGTCTCGTGTATTTTATGCACCAGTTTAAAGCAAACACTACCCCTTGACACCCCCCCAAAAAGAATGATCTCTGATTTGATTCACTCCATGGACCTAGAACAGATATGAAAATCTGTGCAAGGACTAAACCATGTGAATAATTAAAAAATTATGTCTAAATACAAATGCAGCAGTGTTCACCCCTGGAAATTCTCAGAAGAGCTTAAAGAAGACCTTTCATGAATAGTTTAAGTAGATATGGTTCTCTGTTGGGATTGGAGGAGCAGGCTGGTAACCTTTACTCTCCCCTTGTGGGTCTATCTTCCATAATTATCTAATTCACTGCTTTAAATTTATTTCCAAATAAGGAAGGATTGTTTTTATATGGAAAGCTTAGTGACACTACAGCTTACTTGGTCAGAGAAGCATGAAGAGAGGATAAAGGGAAATATGTCTAGTGCCAGAGGTTTCCCAGGAGTTTCAGTCAGACCTGGGTTAGGCTCAGTGTGGAGAGGGATCAGCAGGACACGAGGCTGAGCTGGATTTATGGGTGTAGTTTTCTAACAGTAGCTTTTGCCTCTCAAGGTCAGCCCACCCGAAGTGCCTGTACACAGGGATGTTATAGAGGAATAAGCTATAAAACCATAACGTGTACGGCAGACTGAGGAGATGTCAAGTGGATTATTACTTTGACAGACTCAGGAGAGCAAAGCACAGGTGCAGCCTAACAGCAGCTGATAAAGGAAGTGCTGACTGCTAATGAGAGCTCCCAAAGCATGGAACTGCTCATGCTCCAAGGAGACCTTGCCTTGGGTAGGAGCTGTTCCTTCCAAGGATAACGATAGGCTAAGACACTCCTAAAAGGTGGATAACCCTGCTAACGCAAGCACTGCTTGCTCTCTCCATCCTTGAGAAGCTGTGTGATTTTCACCAGAGCTGCGTAATCCCTGGAGTGAGCGAGCATTCCTTATGAAGAGTTGGAAGGGCTGAGGGCAGCATCCCGTAGGACAGCAGCCTTGGTGGTCTGTAGCCATCAGTACTGGAAACCCTGTGCTCCTGTGGACAAGGAGAGGACTGGGGAGAGGAAAAGGTGCTGTGGGTTTTTGGTTTGTTTCTTTCTACCACTAAGGATAAGGGAGTCAGTGTGTTAAATGTGCACCACCATCCTGACACCTGTGTGCCAGAGGAAGGTGGTGTCTGCTGAGCCTTTCCCTGCACATTTTTCTTCCTGCCTCCCCTTGTAGGAGCTCGTTAAATTTGTCAAATAAAAAACCAAGACACTGAGAGGTGCTTTTACTGTCTTTGGTTGTTCCTAGGTGTAGGTTTTACCAGCAGTAACTCTACCGTGTAACTCACTGACTAATTTGATGGAATGAGCTTTGTAAAAACAGATTAAACTATTTTCCATTCACTTCAGGAAGGGATAATTAGGTGGGAACAGAACAGACAGGAACAAGTCACAAGTACGGCGCTATCAGGCACTGCCTTTGATCATCGTGTTACTCCCAGGTCTGCAGTCACAAATTAGGGTGTTCTATTTGCAGTGGATGGGGCTTCAAGCACGTTGTGCTCAAAGGTGCATTTTGCCTTGATTTCCTCTTCAAATACCTTTTTCTCATGCAGAATTTTTCAGGCTGCTCTGGACTCAGAGAAACTGTGCTATCTCCAAAAGGTGTTCACAGGGGAAAAGGCAGCTTTCCCAGTCTCCAGGAACATAAAGTTTGTCTTCACTGAGTTTGAACTAAAAAGTAGGCTCTCATTTGTGCCTCTTTGAGCTGCTTTCTCAGAACCAAAATTAATTATTTAATCCTCTGTACTTTGAGACCTGTCTCTGCTCTATATATTGCTTCCTTTCTACATGACTGTGACTGTGAAGGCTGTGTGACTCGTGAAGGTTTAATAAGAGTAGAAAATGTAGTAACATTCAGCAAATTCACTCAGTGGCCAGGGCTGTGAATGGTGAGCTAGAACTGGGAGTCCTGGAACTGAACTGGACAGAGTGAGAGACCTGTCTTGTGTGCTTTGGTCTGTTCCCTCTCTAAGTCCTCAATCAGTGGGAAAAGGAAAACCTTAATTTCTGTCCTTTAGGTGTGTCTTTAGGTTTGTCCTCAGGGGAAGCTCTTGATGACAAATGCAGTGAATCCAATAAAGGAGTGAAAAATAACCAACTTCCTTTCATAGTGTGTGAGTTAGAAAGGAGGAAAGTGAAGGAGAGGCTCTGGGGCTGCTTTATCCTATTGCTTTTGAAACTGTGAATTAAAACTCCGTTAAGTCTGAGTCTGCCAGGTTTGGCAGACAGATCCTCTGTTATCGAGTCTCTTGAAACTGAATGTGACTCCTTGGTTCCCTGGTGAGGGTCCTGGAGGGAAATGAAGCTGCTGGAAGGCTCCTGAGAAAAACACAGTGAGGCTGTCACAGGGTGAAAGTCCCCACAGCCTTCGAGAGAAGGCTCAAATAAATGCTTGAAAAGAAAATTTGAAAGGGAATCAAAGGCAGGGGGGCCTTCAAGTATTCGGAGAGAGGGAGGAGAGTGCTTGTAATGCTTTTTCAGTCTAGCATATGGAAAATTTCCCTCCAGGACCAGAGTGGGGGAGGCTGTTTGAAGCATAGGGCTCAGCTCAAGCTGTTGGCGTTTCTCCTTCAGTGCTGGGTGAGTGTGATGGTGTCCTGTGTCCGTGGCAGGTAGGTGAGCCAAAGGGATGACTTTCATGTTTCCTCCAGAACAATACTGACCTATGTGCCCCAAACACAGGTCGTTTCTACTGCCCGTTCTCACCTTAGGAGTGAAGACTCTCCAAAATATTAATTTGGTTTGAAACAGGGAATATTTTCTGTCCAAACACCTGGGCTCTGTTCTTATAAAAATTAAATCCAGGCACTTATGCCTTAGCAACATAAAAACATATCCCCTCTAGGTAGAGGTGTGATAGAGTTCTTCATGGAATTTGTCGTTTCACATTATTGCTGGAAAACAAGGAGACAGATTGCATTGAAACCGTGGGGAGATGCTGATGAAAGCAATTTGTGCTGTGGGAAAGTGAGATATATCTGATGGAAATGAGAGGGATGTGGGCTGCAGCAGTGGCTATGAGAGGCTCAGCAGCTGCAGGGCTTTCCCTTGGTCAGTTGCCCCTGTGAGCTGCTGCAGGGAGCAGCGGGGCAGCTCTTTGTTCCTGGTGTTTTCCACGTGTGAATTCCAGCCCCCAAGGTCTCAGCTCTCTGCTGGGTCACACAGAAAGCTCCAGGTGCCCACAGAACACAGGATTTTTCATGAGTCCCACACCTTCCCATGCCTCACCTTGCTTGGCCATCTTCAAGCCAACACTTCCTTGGGTGGCCAAAGCCCTGGATAGGAACAGGGCCTAAGGCAGCAGGCTGACTTTGTATCATTTTCCATTCTTTTTGCCTCATTCCCATGACAGAGATTGCATTAGAAGCTGAGAGGCTCATAAATTCTGAGTTATAGCTGTAGGCAGTTCATGAAGGGGAAATTGGGACTGGGGAGGGCTTGAAATTTGCATATATACCACACCCACTGCTATTGAATTTGCATTTTGTTTGCATATATCATGGTTAAATAATACCCATGCAGTACTTTTAAGGGGTAAGGACTGTATCAGTTTGCCTATGATTTATATAATTTTTGCTTTAAGTGTAATTTTGTAGAGTAGTTTGGAGAGCATGCAGTATGAACTTAAATTTAATTTCACAAAAATGATCAAATAACATTTATCAGCCATAAATATAGAGTTCTCATTGAAAATAATGTTTTCATAAAGATATTAGATTAACAGCACTGCAGTCTGCAGGTTAACAGCTGAAGAACCATGATCCAATACAACAGCAAACTTTCCTATACATTGGGGTTGTGGGGGCATCTGCCCTGAACTGGGTGGGAACTCAGGACTCGTGTCTGTTCAGTGATACCTGATTCCTCCAACTGCAGGGACTGTGGGTTTGGATAGTGTTTTCAAGCACGTTCCTTCCTTGTTTGCATGACATGAATGATTTTCCAGGATGGCTGCAGCAGCACAGTGAGTGTCTGTCCTTCCCCGGATGGCAAATGGCTGTAACATAATTATTAGAGAATTGTGACTAGTGTCCCTGGGAAGAGAGAGGCCAAAGCTATTGCAAGATGCTTTTCATATTTTTTTTACCATGAACCTGTCACAAATTCAAACATAGGAAGTAAAACCACCTGACACTCTTTGCTTTGTGCCTGTTCCAAAAGCACAGGAATTACAACATCCTATTGAAAATTTGTTTTCCCCTTTTAGTTTTGCAACTGTTCTTCAGCACAAAGGCGAGTTCTGCAGAGCTATTTCTGCATCTTTAAGAAGCAGAGAGGTGCCATGTGCCTGTCATTGCATTTCCCTTACTGGCAGAACTTGGAAATTCCATTAAGCCCTTCCCAGGAAAAGCTTTCTTCCTCAGGGATCTGGTCCCATGTGTTTCTCTGCATTTTTAGGCACCTAGGCATCTTTTAGCTGTAAGTACATCTTTGGTCATGTATTAAAACCCTTGCAGTACCATGTACTGCCACCTCCTCCTCTGCACACACAGGAATCTCACTCTTTACAGTGCCACCTTCTCTCTGCTCCTTTTCATTAAAGGCAGCTCTTCCCTGGCAGCCCAGCCATAAATCTGTCTGAGACAGAGAATATTTCTCTGTGGCTGCACAGAGATCTTTATGTGTCCTTTTGGTGGCAGTGGCCTCTAACCTGCAGTGCTCCCAGCTCTGCAGCCTCACGCACGAGCCCCTGCCCCTCGCTGTGTTCTGGCTGCCCACAGGCTGCCTGCAGGGTTCAAATTTGCCTTGAATGATCTCTCAGCTAAGAAATAACAACGTGTCACTCTGGCAACCTGAGCTTAAATTGGTTTGAGTCAGTAAGGAATGCTCTTGGTTTCTCTCTAACCTCCCTGCACCGGCAATAACTCAGTTCTGAACGTGCAGCCTGTTATTACTGTGGGCTTTTGACACATGGATGTGAAACCTCCTCTTAACCTGGCTGAGTCTTGCCAGCCTGATGGACATCAAGAAGGTCTGCTCTGTTTTGATCAGCACCAATGTGCTTGGGAGCACGTCCCTCATCGGTCATCTTCGTCAGTGTCTGAGTGCTCCAGCAAGGCTTCCGGAGCCACGGGGGGATCTCACCCATCCTCTCATTTTGTCCCTAACCTCAGGCACTTGCACAAACATTTTGTAGAGTGGAGACTGGAGATGTGCTGTTACTCAAGTTGCAGACACTGTGTTTAACAAAATGGACCAAGTGTGGGTTTGTGTACTTCAGTTCCAAGCATTTTTCTCAGAACTTCACATACTTCTTGCTGTTTTATAGCATTAAAAAACAATTTTAATTTCTTCCACCTCTTGATCTTTCTTATAGTCCTCCAGCTTTGCTACTTTGTTTCTGTGCTCACGTGTGACATCAAAAGCAGTGCACTTGCTGCTTCCCTCTCTCCAGGTTTCTCAGATGGCATCCAACCCCTCTGCAAACTACAAATGGGTGTCAGTCTTCTCCTGTCTTGTTTTGTATTGATGGGAAAGCAGGTATGTTCATGTGAGCTCAGAACAAATCCTTTAAGTCTATCATCTGTGTTTGCACTTGAATGACTCTTTTAAAATTCGAGATGTGAACTATCAAAGGAGTGGAAGAATACAAGCATTGGTTTGCTTGGTGGGCTGCTGAACAGGATTTCTGAGCAAAGCCTCAGTGACTCAGGAGCCCAAGAAAACCCTTAGAGATCTGAGCCCTTGGAAACAACTGTATGGAATGTACTGGAAACAGAGGCACAGCACTGAAGGCTTACCCTGTGTCTTTCTCCCCTGTCACCTGCTGGCTGTGGTGTTTTCAAGCTTGCTCAGGTGTTGCTACAACCTTAAAATCCCCTCGTTTACCTGCAAGCGTCCTTGGTATCATCAGCAGCTGCCTGGCCTGATGTGTTCCTGAGCCCACAGCGATGGAGTGGAGCTGCTTTCTGCCTCCATCTGTCTTTCCACATGGCTGAGGCTGTGGCTGCATGTGCACGGGAGTGAGTGAGGCTCAGAGAGCAGTCTGAGAGCCAGCCAGGCACTGGGTGTTTGCTGAGCAACAGGAGCGTGCCACGAGCCTGTGCCCTGCCACAGTCTGAATGAGACAGAGCAAGACACCAGGTCAAGGAGAGACATGTGCAGCAGAGGGGGAAGTGGGAAAGAAATCCATAAATATTCAATGAAGGAAGTGGGAAAACACATTCTGATTACAACTCTGGCTCTAATGTATGCAAATGTGACAGTTTCCACCCCTACTAAGGAATCATGTATTACATACATTACATGATGTAGTACTGTGTAGCAACATAGTTTATGACTCCTAGGAGAAGAAAATCATAATTCACTGCCATTAACAAAAATAATAGTGCTTTCACCCAGAGGAGCTTTCCTTCGAAAGCCTGTACAGATTCCATCTAACCTAATTTAAGCAATGTCATGAGTTGGAACAGATCGCTATCAAGTCTGTCATGCTTGTCATAACATGGCACTTGAATCGAAGACATCCCTTCCCAGGAGAAATTCCCGTGAAGGAACTGTATTATTTAATGGAGTTTAAGATTCCTTTTAAGTTTCAGAGATTGTTTGTTTGAAAATTGTTCCAGTAAAACTCAGCCGTTAGCCAGGTTCCATTTAAAGAGAAATGAGTTTGCACATCCATGATTATGGGCTGCTATTCCTCAAAGTTGTAATTAACTGGGGGTGCAAAGGGGAAGCCGCTGCAGAGGAGCAGAGCACACACCACGTGCTTTGCAGCTGCCATTTATTTTCTTAGGGACAAGGTGGAGCCTGTGAATGGGCACCAGCATTTATGGGAAGAGACATTCCCCTGTGACAGCCACCTGTCTCTGTCACACCTTCCCTCATCCCTCCTGCATTTTATGCAAGCTGCTAATTAGCTTTCAGTTTTTAGTGTGTAACGAGGCAGAAAACCTAAGAAGAAAATGACACTGTGGTGTCGCCCCCCAGAAATACCTGGAGTCAAACAGCACCTTAATGAGTTTAAATCCTTGGCTGGTCACAGGCGCAGGCTCGCGACTGCTCATTTAATTTCTGATTTAAAGCAGCAACAATGCTGTTGGGAGGTGTGGAAGTTCACATCCGTTGCTCCAGTGCTGCTCCCATTGCCAGGCATTTCCATCCACCACTGGTTCCCGTGTTCCTGGAGTGCCTCGCGTGGGTGCCGGGGAGGCAGATTGCGGGCACAGCTCCGCGCTCGCTTCATTAGGAGCACGTGTGGGCTGTCCTCATTTAGTGAGGCTGCTCAGGAACCTCCTGTTTGCAGAAACTTTGGCAGCTTGTCACAGCATGTCAAGATCTGCTCATCTCCCCGGATGGCAGAGTTTATGCATAATGCAATAAATAGAGACGGGGAGAATTGCGCTCCGTGCATTTAGCAGATTTCAGGCTGTGCGAGAGAGGAGTTAAACTAATGCCTTCCTGTCAACCTCTCAAAGCATTTAATCGTCTTTTTTGTGTTTACTTTCTTCACTCCCCTCATATTTATTTGTTTATTTATACAAAATCTTTTGGGTTTTACATCTCTCTGTTAAAAACGAGTCAATGTCTTTTTTCTTTATGATTGCTTTAGGAGATGTTGGGGAATACTTGAAAAAGAAATATATTGGGAGAGCCATGAGAAAGGTGGTTAAGGAACTGAAAGCATAGGGGAAAAAGAATAATTCTTTTCTCCCTTGCTGCCCTGCCTGTTCTCAAACTTCTGTGACCGGGCCACATGGTGGCCTTTGGAAACTTTGGTGTCTAATGCTGAAGCTGTGTTCAAAGCAAAGCCTGCCCAGTCCTGTGTGAGGCACAGGGCTGATCAAACCCCACCGAAGTCAATGAAAAGGCTTTCACTAAAGGCAGTGGGCTTTGGCTCAGATGCTAAAAGCATTATCATCACTCTCTGGCTGATCCTCTTGATACCAGTTCTCTCATCAAACCTTCTGACAGGAAAGGAGAGAAAATCCAGTCCCTGCTGGTTAAACCAGCAACTAAACACAGAGTTTTGACAGATCTAAACCACTCCTACGGAGAAATCAGAGTTTTTCAGCACAGAGGTACAAAACCACAAGTGCTAGAAGCTACACCAATCTTCAAAGCATCCTGAATCCCCCCAAATTATTAAGGTGCAGCTTTTTCATGACCAGAAGAGCAGTAAATGCTGAAGGGTGTTGCCTTGCATCCTGCCCTGGCTGTGGGCATGGGGCTGTCCCTTGGGGACTGTGGCAGGGGTGTGGGGATGTGCCGTGATCCCACGAACAGGGGAACCGCCCCATGTGGTGGAGGCTGAAAGATGGGACAAAGGAGAGAGGTAGTGGGGGATATCAGATTGGAGAGGGGAGACAGAGCTGGTGGCCATGACCAGGTAGAGGCAGGGAAACTGAGCTCAGAGCCCAAAAGGAAGAGAGGTTTAATGAATATTCAAGACAAAAGATTGCACGATTAATCAGGACTGGCCTTATTTCTAGTCCTGGCATCTGGGTACTAAATGAAAGTGTAACAGAGGGAACTTGAGCCCTGACTTTTGTTCCTGTTATTAATTGTTGTTCAGTTCACAGGTTCAGTCACCAGTAATGAAGAGTCAGGAGCTGGGTGGTAGATGCAGGGGCAGAAGCCCCTACTACACATTTTTAAGCAGCTTCTAACTCAAACAAAAAGACAGAGCTAAAAACCCTGCTTGATTCAATCAAATATCTCCTTCCAGCCAGCAAGAATAACAGGCTTTGGGTGTTAGGTGGCCGGTCTGAGTGGATTAATAACTTGCTTTATATTATCAGCCGAGTTTCATCTAGAAATTAATCCTGTCTGATCTCTGTGAACATGGCACAAGATTATTCCAGCAAGTGTGAGGTGGGATTTGTGCATTGCAACTGGTGGTGAGCAGGGCTGTGGGGGGAGAAGGTTGGGAGAGGATCTGTGCCAGGGGCTGCACTGGGTCAGGGTTTTGGGAGCAGACAGAGGATTGCAAAGGTGTCCCATGCTCCCGACCTGCAGAATCCAGCACATCACACATCCCTGGGACAAATTGCCCTGCAAAGTCTTATGAGAAGCAGTTCAGTGAGTTGGGGGTGTTAATCCTGAGAAAAGGAGACTCAGGGAGGACATTCTCACTCCCCAAAAGAAGATTGTAGCAGTGTGGGGGGGTTTCTTCTCCCAGGAACAAGTGATAGGATAAGAAGAAATGGCCTCAAGTTGTGGCAGAGGAGATTAAGATTGGATATTAGGAAACATTTCTTCACTGAAAGGGTGGACAGTGTGGTGAGGGGTGTGGGAAGCTGGGCTGAGACAGGATGGTGGAAAGAAGCGTTGGAGAGGATTTTGTCTGAGAGGGAGGCAGCTGTATCCCACCCCTCTATCAGAATTGTGCCATAAGGCTCAGTTTCCACGATTCTTCCCTTGGGAAGTTCTGCACGGTGTTTTAATTAGCAATAGAAAGACATTTAAAGAAGCTTGAGGTTTCTTACTCCTTACTCATGCTTTACTCATCCACTAGACACACCCCACAGCCTTTTGTTCTTGGTCTACATTTGCACTTTCTGATGTATGTTTTCTGTTGGGTTTTTTTTCCCTCTTCTGTTTTGAAATAAAGAAATATAGAGCAAAATTGTCAATTATTTGGTTAAAGAAATACACTTGGATTTTCAGCTGATTTTTGTATTAACCTTTCCCTGTGTTTGTATGGCAGTGGTGCCTGGTTCTGGGGGTTGAGAGCCTGCAGTGATGGCAGACCTAGTCCATGCTGATGCTGTGCCTTTCCATGGGATTTTTTGCCATTGCTGAGAGTGAACAGCAGGACTTGGTGTGCTAAGCCCATCCTGGACCTGTATGAAAAGATTTGCTTCCAAACTGGCAGGACCACTGAGGTGAGAAACAGCCCTTAGCCTGCAAACTTTTCAATTTACTTTTAATCCCCCATACCCAAATCAGTATGAAACAAAAATGTTTAACAATACATTCCTTTCTACTGAATTTAAAAAAGGATTTTTCCTCATTGGAACATTTCCCCCTCCCACAGCAAGTCACTCTCTGGGCTGGAAGTGCTTTCACAGATGTCAGTTAAAATGTCAGAGGCTTCTGATCTGATCTGTGCCCTCTGAAGGACACTGGTGTTGATTTTTACCCTGTCTCTCACCTCTCTTCCCTTTGTCTGTCAAGCCCTCCAGCAGAAGCTGTCCTCCAGCCCTCTCTCTTTTGGTATCTCGTGTGACCCTGCTCTATGGTGTTCTCGGATGGTGTTTTTGGCTGTCAGGACCGTCGCTGTCGTTGCCTCAGAACCCGCCTGTCCAGGGCTGTGGGTGAGGCTGAAGCTGCACTGACCTGGTGTCATCCCTCGGCCCCTGCAGCAGGAGCTGAGAAAAGGCAGGAGGAGGAACACTGCTCAATATAAGGTGGAAGAGGAGGTGATTGTGTAATGGAGACCATGGGAACGGGAGGCAGAAAGGGGGTGAGATAAAAACAGGGGTGAAAAATGAATGGATGACCCAGCCCAGCTTTGGTGGCAGTGGGGACGTGGGTGAATCTGTGCAGGTCGTGTCAGCATCCAGCTGGCCTTGGTTGTGCACCAAGGGAGCACCAGAGGTTTGGGAAAATTAGTGCAATGACACAAGCAAATAAAACTCAGGTGGCTTTTCCCATTATTTTGATCCTCATTTTGGCAAAACTTCAATCTTTCCCTGACTTGTCCAGCAAACTTGATTAAGATTACACAGCAGGATTTTTTTTTTTCTTTTCCAGCTGGAAAAATATAATTTTCTCTCTGTCCAAATGGAATGGGTGATTTTCTTGTCAGTCTTTAAATTGGCCTCCTTGGGAATGTGCTCTGAGATGGAGACATCTGTGTTACAGAATAGAGACAACTCCTGCCTTGACAAAAGGAAAGAAAGATGGTGGTTAATGGAATAAAAAGTGTGTTCAAAAGACATTGAATAAAGTCCTACAGACAGAGAGCTTTCTGACTGTGCCTTTCCTCAGGGTCTCAGCTGTAAGTTTCTCAGGGACTCTCAATCCAGATTAAACCCCTCGGGAGATTCATATACGTATATCTATATGTATTTCTATGTGTGTGTATATATATGTAAATACCACATAAGCCTGTAAAAAATCCATAAGAATCTCTCTATTGACTTCAAAGGCATTTAAATCCATGGTAGTAATGCAACTATATATTTGTAGCTGATTTGAGGATTTAGGGAATCTCTCTCTGAACAACTTATGAAGGCTGTTTGAGATTATAGCATTACTCCAGGTAGCTCTATTAAATTACAAACGGAGTTCTGATTGCACTCAGTCTGCTTGTGCTGCTGTCTTTTTATTTCTGCCTTGGACTCCAAGTCCCAGACATAGTGATGCTGGATTAATAATGGATCACGCTGTCGCTGGAGCAAGGCTTGTTTTACTGCCCAGAGGAGCCATGGGCTTGGGAAGTGAGAGGTCATTTTGAGGGGAGGGAGTTAAAAGGTCAGGTAGTGTGGCTTGCCACCTGCCCAAGGGAGCTGGAAGGGAACCCAGAGTCTTGAGGACCATTTCTAACAGCACAGAAGTGATGAGTCAGTGTTGTGGTGGAGGGGGAAGAGTCAGGAGATTCAGTACTGTTATACTTTTAATGGTGTAACAAAGAATCACAGAAAGGTTTGGGTTGGAAAGGACCTTAAAGCCCATCCTGTTCCATGTCCTGCTATGACAGGGACACCTTCCACTGTCCCAGGGTGCTCTAAATCCCATTCAACCTGGCCTTGGACACTTCCAGGGATGGGACAGCTACAGCTTCTCCAGACAATCTGTGCCAGGGCCTCACCACCTCCACTGTGAAGAATTTTTTCCTAATATCTAGTCTAAACCTGATCTCTTTCAGTTTAAAGCCATTCCTCCTTGTGGAGATAATAGGGAAATGAAGAGCATCTGAAAACTTGGAGCCAATCCCGTGCTGGCACCAGTCCATGCCAGGTAGTGACATCTCCCACAGCCCCTTTGCTGGGCTGGGACCCTGGGATAGAGCAGCAGCACAGAAATGAACTCGCCCTCTGTTTGCATATAACTGAAGTGGACACGTGTTCCTCCTGCAAGCCATCATCTCTTCTGTTGGTGAACTTATTCCAGAGAGCTCTCCAACATTAATGGTTTTGCTGAGCACCTCTAAAATGAGCTCCACAGATGAAAACCTTGTAAGTCAATTCAGGGAATTTTGGTCTGTGCTGTCACTGCCCTGGTGTGCTGTTTGGCAGGAAGAAGGTTTCCTTCTCTGTCTTCCTGGGCTTGGTTTTAAATAGCTTTTATAAAACAGAGCAACCTCCTGAACCTTAGGTAATTTTACCATATTAGATATTGAAGTATTGCTGAATCCTCTTAAGCAAATGCAGGCCAAAAAATTCAAAACAAACCAAAAATACCCTAAACCTAAAAGTCAAATCTCTTCAGGGATTTCACCTGCTTCTAGTGAGTGGTACAGAGAGACAGAAATGTTTTTCTGGGGTAAGTCCTGTCTCTGAATGGGTAACATGTGCTAATCACAGCCATACAAGATACACATGGCACCCAAATCACTAGGTGTTTCTGTTTCCTGCAGGGAATTTTTCCATCCCACTGAGCTCAAATTTTTTTTTCTATTAGCTGATTTATGCCTTTCAACATGAGCTGTATCAAAGTCAGCATTTAGCACTGTATATTTACTTGGGTTTGCATGCAATTTGCAAATGATATACTGTACTTTTATGCAGTTAATGTGTTCATTTTAGTGTATAATGCATCCGTGAGCTTTCTGAATTTTGAGCTGAAAATATGATAAGTGGGTTATATTATGCAGAGAAGGAGTTGTTATATGAAAACACTTCCATATCATCAATTATGTACCAGCTTAATACAAAATGGTATTAATGCATGAATCAGTGAAGGAAGTTGTATAATAAGACTCTCATGAGAACATGAAGCTGATATTTATTAAAGATGTAAGTTCCATGTTAAGAACAAATACTTTGTTTTATTCATTTATTTGATAAGCAGCTCTGCTGCCCAGAAAGGAACAATTTCATTGTAAATTCACAAGGAACTCCCACATGTGTTTCTTATATTTCTCACAGAGTTCAGAAGTTTGATAAGCAATATAGATATAGTAAAATCCAACTACTGGCTTATACTCCACAAGTGTTGCTTTCATTTGAGACAGAGAAACTCAGTGGCTTTGGAAATGACTGCTCAGACAGCTGGTGGTGCTGGGTGGGATCCCATCCTGGTAGTGCTGGGTGGAATCCTTAGTGGGATCCCTCTTGTGCTGATGCACAGTGTGGTCTAAGCACTTTCAGTGTTATTTTTTCCTGGTTGCTCTTCAACTTATTTCACCTGGATTCCAAGCTGCAAATGTCCTTCCACCTCCCAAATGCATTTCAGAGCAGGCTGCAGACCCATAGCCCAGACCTGCTGATGTCAGCAGAGGTGGATCTGGAGGTAAGAGTATTCTTGAGGTGTGTGATGTGTCTGGGTTGGGTGTTCAGGGTCAGCTGCAATGTTTTGTGTAGAAATGGTTGCAGGTCCTTATTTATCAGCATGGAATGGAGTGGAGTAGAGTGGAAGTAGTTCACTTGGAAGGGTCCTGCAGTGTTCATTTCATCCAACTGCAAAAAGACCCAGTGCAAAACCCAGCACAAGTGGAGAGCAGGGGATGAGCCTTGCCCTGGGAACACCACCTGGCTGGTCGTGGTGGCTCCCCTACCAGGCAGGTATTATGGAATATTGGACAGAGGCACAGGTCAAAACACTTTTTACGACTGAAGGAAAATGGGAGCTTAATTCTATGTATTTATACTAAGAGTCTCTGTTACTGCAAGGCACAGGCTTTCCCTTAAAACCCAGTGATGGGTAGGAATTAGAGTCTGAGCTGTTTTAAGAGTGATCAGCAGCCAAAAGCTGACTCTGCCACTGGTGCCAGCAGTTCCTATTCATCTCACTTTCAGCAATATTTGGAGTCAGAATGAAGATGCCTCGAGATGAATGGGACCCATTTTGTACTGTCTTTGTTCTCATTTGATTAAAATCCAATAGTTTTATGAGTACTACATTTGACGAGAGTGTGCTTATTTTTGTTTTCAACATTTAGTTGCTCTGGTGATTTAAAGGCTGGCACAACCCCTTCATCTGTCTGCAGCTCACAACTGACTCATTTTCCCCCGTTCACTGCAAGGTGTTACAGGCACCTGGATGCCAAGAAGAACCACAGATATTTTGGAAGGAAACCCTACACTGGTGGAGGAGCTGAGAAAAGCAATCCTGTAATGGAACAGTGTGAAAAGCTGCAGAGACAGCCATGGCAAGGATGCAAAGCTTTGGAAACCACAGCACTGGAAGAATTAGAGGGGACTTCAGGTAAGCAGCACATTGCAGAGACTTTGTAGCCCAGATTCAATCTAGAGGAGTCATTTACTGAACAGCAGTGGGATAATAGAAAGAAAAGCTTATATAATACCTAAACCAGGGTAAGAGTAAAGATTGACAGCTGTGTGATGAAAGGGAGAGGGAGAGAAGTCAGTCTGTGTGTGAGAGAAAGAAGAATGGTGATCAATATCAACAACTGCAACCTGTTTGTTGTAAAAAGTAATGGGATATACAGGAAAACATAAGCAGTGTGGTGAAAGCATGGATGAGGTGATAAAAGAGCCCATGAAAGTCAGAGGGAATTTGTCTTCAACTTTTCCAGGCATTTGGTAAGAGTGACTCTGCAGAGAGCTCCAGGTCAGCAGACTGGCAGTTTGTTTGCTTAATGTGGTTCTGAAATTAAACAATAATTCCACTTAAAAAAAAAAAAAAAAAAAAAATCCCTGCTCATCCCAGGAACCTTAGATGTAGTTGTTGTGGGGCAATTGACACAGAAATCCCTCCAAAGCTGTTTTGCATAGGTATAAAGCAAAAAGATGGCTGCAAAATGATTCATTTCCTTACAGTCCCCATAACTAAGGACGACCTCAGTGTGCATATGACTCACCAGAATGTGCTCCTCCAGTGATACCAGTTGACAGCTGGGGACACTGGAGTATGTCCAGAACCGGTGCTGAGCTGCCCAGCCCCATTTAGAGCAACCTGGTGTATGGGAAGCTGTCCCTGCCCATGGCAGGGTGTTGGACAGAGACAAGTTTTAAGGTTTCTTCCAACTCAAACCACTCCAGGATCCTGTGATTTCCCAGCCATGCTGAAGCTGGAGGCAGGGACTGGTCCCAACAGTGTCACCAGAGCAAATGTTACTGAAAATACCATGCTCCATGCAGCCCTTGAATCAGGCGTGAGGGGCGGCCGAGTTGTAGGAAATCTCAGTTCTTCCTGGAAGTTTATGTCCAATTTCTTGTCCCCAGCATGCCACAGTGTGATGGATAAGCACCCAAACCTCAGACAAACCTGAAGCAAGGGAGCACTCCTATCACTAATGAAGACACATTGTCACTGGGCTTGGTTCAAAGACCATTAGAGTTTCTGAGTGGTTCCAGTGGGGCCTAGAACAACCCTTTTCCTGAAGAAAGAGAGACATATATTAACCTTAATTGGGAACAGTCTCCATGAGGATTTTCCCTCCGAGGGAAAGGAGCATTTTGCAGATGTAATTGTTTTGGAGGGAGCAATTATTCCATGGATGCTTCTTTAGGTGAATGATGGCTCTTATTACATTTTTCCCCCCGAAACTGGAAGAGCTGTAAGGGTCTTGTCAAGGACCAGTGGCATTACCTGGCAAGCAGGGGCCAGGCTGCTGGTCCAACACAGATACACACCAGTAGAAGGAACATTTGTACAGTTTGGCTGGATATTCCTCTATTATTCTTTACCCTGCAGCACAACACAGTTTGCAGCAATTGATTGACTTAGCTGGACAGTGAGATAAAAAACTACAAATAAGACCGGGTGGGAGCTGTTCTTGTGCTGTGATTAGATGTAAAACAGCCCCAGCCAGAGCCGTGTTTTGCCTGGGGTCAGATCAACAGAACACAGATCCTGGGGTTTCTAAGTGCTAATTTTTACTCACTTTCAGGAAGGCTGGTAATAATCATCCTGAAAAACCCTTCAAGTGATGAGGTGTGAGTGCCAGTGTGAGGATCAGCAGGAGCCACAGGATAATCACTTTTTCCTCCCGAACGGGAAGATCTTGCAGGGAGATGATGCGCAGGAGGGAGAGGCTGACTAAGGAAAGAAAAAGGAAAATAGATCAAATCAGAGGTGGGACAGACAGAATCAGGCAAAACACAGTAGGGAGGAAGCTCCCCAGAAAGAGAGCTGTCTTCTGCAAATTGCTCTGTGGTCAAGTCCTGCTTACTGTTTCAAGCAATGTGTGTGAAATCCTAAAGGTCTCATCCTATCTCTTGGTGAGGAAAGCTGCCCTTGGGAGATTGCCTGGATAAGGAGTGAGTCAGGGCTGATCAGCACAACCCACCCCTCCTGAAAGGGTTACTGTGAGATGTGGTGGAGGCAAAAGACACCTCAAATGAGATAACTTAAAATCATTTTGTATATAATTTGCAACAAAGTTTTCTTTCATCATTTCCCCCTTTTCTGCCCCAGCTTTCCTATTTGTCTTACCAACTCTTGGCAGAGATGTTTGGATTGAATAGGGAGCTGCTGGTGAGAAACTGCAGCACTGCAATAGACCAGTCTTACCCCGATGAATTTTAAAGGCTATTTTGGCTGCCTTGAGAAATGCTGATTTATGACTTGAATGCATCATGTTTTTTGCAATTAGCAGGACACTGTCTAGAAGTTATAGACCATCTTAGGCAGAAATAGGCAATTGTCTTTTTTCCAAGCTATTTTTATGAAACATTTTCCTTCATTCAACCAGCAAGTTAAATATTCTCCGGTAATGAAGTGGCTTCCACATTCAGATGAAGAAAATTTTGCTAGATTTTTCTTCAGAGTTGACATTATCACCAAGTATTGCTCTCTGCAAGCACTTAAAGCCGTGGGCAGATTGGTTGATTTGTTGGCACCATGCACATTATCCCCTTGGGCAATTCCATAAGCCTCATCCTGAAACCTGATGAAACTCACTTGCTTTACGTGCTAATACAGCAATTTTAAAAATAGTGGTGTCAAATATTACGTTTCTATGGATGTGAGAAGCTGTCTGTACCACATGGCATTATTAGATACGAGAGCAGACAATGAGGTTGGCTTGAATGCCACACAATTCATTATGCAAAATAATTTTCATTTGAAGACATTCAGACCTGTCACATTTCTTTTAATGAAACCCTTCATTTTTTAAATAAAAAAGCTTAGCAAGAATAGAATTTCAATAATGAATCGAATAACATATTCAAGCAGATATCAATTAAAACTTTAATTATATGGAACGGTTTTTTCTTGAATTTTTCACAAGACGTTAAATTTTTAATCAGTTATTTCTGGAAAAAAAAAAAAGATTTTCTGAGAAAAGAACTTTGCAAAGTTTAGACAATGACTGCATACAAAACCTGAATCATGATAAACAAAGCACATTTAGGAGGTCTTGGTGATCTAAAGGACATAATTTCCCACCAAACACCACAACCTCTGTGCTCTGAGAGCCACATGTCCTCTGTGCAACACAGAGAAACAGAACCTGCCCAAATGAGACACAAAACTTCACCTTGTGTGAGCCAGCAAGGATAGTTGTTGCACCAACCTACATTATTTCATTCCTGAAAACAGGTTGAAAATCTGTGCTCAAAATTTCAATTTTTTAAGGTGCTTTCCATTCCACTGTGGGATGGGAAGGATGGAAAAAAGCTTTTCATTTTACCAAGGACGGAAATTCTGGAATAAAATAAGCAGATTTTGCTGAATGGCATAAAAAGAGAACATCAAGGCAACAGCACCCACTTGATACATTTTCAGCAACTGCACATCCATGAGTGCCATACAGCTCTGAATAAGGCTCTGCTCTTGTTGCAGGCAAGTGTTCCTGAATTTCCTGTTAAAATGCTCCCATGAGTGCTTGGTGCTTGCATTTCTAGGAGATACCACGGGATGAGGAGAAAGATGTAGAGTGAAGACAAAGCAGTGAAGAGGATGTTTGCCTCAAGGGTGATATTTGGGAATTGGTGAGTAGGGAGGAGGTGTCAGCTGGGCAAGCCTAACACGAGCACTAAGTCGTTTGCTTGTGCTCCATCCTAGTGTCAGTTATTACAAATGCATAAAAAAAAGATGCTTTCTGTCCCCTTAGAGTTATGAAGTGGAGCTACGGCCCATTTTGGCATTTGAAATAAACACATTATAAACACTTTGCTTTGCTATTTATAATAGGAATCATTCGCAGTTATTCCAATAACATTTGTCCTTGCTACATCCTCATTGGTGAAGGTACCTTCTGATTTACTGCTAATGCACATTGCCTCAATGATTCACTTCATAAAGTGGGAATAATTGAAAGCCCGATGTTAAACTGCATTCAGAAGCATTTGGTTTATCAGACTCCTGCTGAGTCTGCTATGTGCAGATTTTGATGCAGACAAGTGTAGTAATGGGCAGTGTGGAACACGCAAACCTTAATGATGGCTCTGGCTCAGCATTCACCCTATTTACAGCAGCAAAAAATCCCATTTTAAAAGCAAAGTGTGACCTCAGGAAATATAAGGTTTATATTGCTGCCAATTCCTACTGCACTTTCCGGGGGAGGTGTTAAACCCATTATCAGCCATCCTGGACAAAATCAGCATTTCCACCTTTCAATGCCGTTTGATTGAGCGGATGAGGTGAATGACAGGCTGGAAGTACAGAGTGGGTGCTTTGCACTGCTGTCCACATGTCCATGGAGCCCATGGGGATGAAAGGCTCCACGTGTTACTCATCATGCTCCATAAAGCTGATTTTCCTTTTCTTCTTTGAAAGCTTCCTGCAATTGAGGCTTTGACTCTTTTCTTCCTAGGTCTACAGTGCGTATAGAGAAAGGCAAATTATGGTGTTGAAAAATGAAGATTTTCTAAATTTCCCAATTTTTTGACAGAAATAAAACACAGAAATATCATAATTCTTTATAGGTGTGCTGGATGGGCTGCAGGGTCTGTCGATATTTCTTATATATATCTTATATATCTTAGGTCTTATCATTTGCCCATTTTATAATTGCATTGCTTGGAAAACTTAATTCAGGAAATATAATCTTTCTGTCCCATAGAAATAGGGCATCATAGAGCAGACTGCTCATGTCTACCACAGAGATTCAACTGCCATGTTTCATTTCCAAACACTCTGCTGCCTGGGGCATGTGCAACTTGAGGCAGGTAAAGAAGTTTTGGGAATAAAGAAGTTGGCCAGTAGCTGGCACACCAGTCTGCCAGGAATGTGATGCTGTGGAGATCATGTATGGGGTTTGCAGCAGCCTTCAGTAAGACCGAGCCAGGAGAGTCAATGCTGAAGTGCTTTTTTGAGGGAAATCAAAGCCCGGTGGAAGTGTTGGTTGATAACACCGCTCCGTTGCTCTTTGAGGTAGGCAAGAAACATCCTGTTACCACCTGACACGGAGACACATCCAAGTGCACTTACACTTGTACTTTAAAGACTCTGTAAGCCGGAGTGGTACAAAGCAGTCTTAGCATCAGAGAATTAAGCCCTGAGGCACAAAGGCCAGATCTGTACTTGAAAAGGCTCCTTTGTGTTGCTGTGCTGGCAAACCCTCCAAGAAGGAATGAGGCGTTTGTAATCCCACACAGAGTAGGGAAAGAGATCTTAGATAGGGATACCCAGCTTTGTATGCCCGGACTTGTGTGGATAACACAGAGGGTTCACAAAGGATGTGAGGGTCACTGAGTACCTTGCTGTGCAGGCAGAAACTTCTGAGTGGCTTAGCAGAGGCAGATCTGAGCAAAACAAGCTCTTGCCAGCCTTGGCAGGCTGAGGCTGCTGCTGTTTGTGGAGGAGCACTGAAAGACCCTCTCAATAGCAACCTGCACACCCCACCACCTGCTCTAATGAGGTGCTTGTTCTTATTTCTACACTGCTTTTCATATCCTCCCCATGGGGACCTCTGCTTCAGGAACCTCTGCTGGAATGAAAGTTTTCCTGTTTCCTTCACCTCTTTTTTCTTTCATGTCTCCATTCTGAATGGCTTTGTTTCAATCCTTTCCTACTAAATAAGATTCAAAGTTGTTCTGCTGAGTAAGGACCAGAAATTTCATCAGGCATCAGTCACCACATGGCTGTGCCTCCCTTTCCTCCTACACAGCCAGAGTGTCAGACAGTCCTTCAGAGCAGAGGCTCTCTCAAAGGGTGGGTTTATTGAGGAAAAGGAGGTAGCTAAAGTTATTTCCTTTTGAGAACCTCTACAAGTTCCTGTCTGCTTTTTAGAACCACAATTCTGCAAAAACAAAGGAGCAACCAAACAAGTGACAAACAAGTCAGAGTGTGAGGCTGCTCATTTTATGCAGAGCTCAGAGCTTTTGGGTTTGTGCCTGCAGAGTCACCATATTTTAAAAATGGTAATTTCTGAGACCAATCTAAAAGGCTAATTGTTGCTGTTACTGATCTGCTTTAAAAGCCATGATTAAAGCTGAAGAGAACAGTCACAATTCCTGCCAGCTGCGGGAAGCTTTGTGGCTGCCTTGTCCCAATTACAGGGTTTTTTGTAGTGAGCCCACTGTATTAGCATAGCTGCAGCTCCCTTCTAACAACAAGCAATCATGAGAAACATTTAATGGCAGGCTTTGGACCATGTCTTTCTCTTCTGTATAGTGTGAGAAGTGAGGGTTTCTGATGCCCATAAAACACATTTTTCCCCTCCAGTTAATTAACGGGTTTGGAAAATGAAAGTCAAGGTTCAAGTTGATGTGTTCACTACATTTATGTCCTTTTCCAAAAAGAAGTAGCTGTCCAAAGCTTTAGGTGGCAGTTTCCATTTGTTCATCTCAAGTGGCATCGTGTTCTGCTTTGATGGCAAGGGTAGAAGAAGCAGAGAGGAGAATTTGCTTAGTACTCACAAAAACCCTCCAGTTCTCCACTCTCTTGAGACTCCATCCAGAGACTTCAAGAGGGAGAAAACAACTGCAAGAAAATGTGGTTAACAACACCTAGAGTTGACTAGGTCACAGCAAAAAGAAGATTGGACTAGACCAGATTGTCTGCTCGCTGTCTGACACTTGTTTTCAAGAGTCAGCAATTCAAGGAGCTGCCTTCAAAAACCAGCCAGACAATCCTCCCAGTAGCCCAGGCTCTCCATTAGAAAGCTGTTGACTAAAAACATTTCTGTCATGAGCAAAGAAGACTTCTAGGAACAGCGTGTTGTAGTAACACTGTCTAGTTGGGTCATATTCTTCCTGGGAGTTGATCCAAAGGCCACCGAGGTCAATCAGAACCTCCCACTGACTCTGTAATGGCTTAAGCTCTGTTTAGTTGGAGCCACTAATCCAATTTCCACGCCAGTGCTACTGTGAAGTCCCAGTGCTGACACATGAAGTTTAGCTCACTGCCAGCGGTAGCATCATTGCGGTTCCTGCTGGTCTCAGCTCTCTCTAATGTAGATTTGCTCACATATCTGCAGCCACAGAAGCTTGGGCAGAAATCCTGCAAGGCAAGCTGATTTGGGCCTTGTCCATTGTGAATGGAAGACCTCCAGGAGCAGCCTGGGGTACAGGTAATGACCATGTAATTCAATGAGATGGCACTCAGTGCTGGTCCCATGGCTCAGGGCAGGTTCCTCTGCTTGGAGCAACGTCACCTTTAGGGAGGGGTATGAAATATGTCAGTAGAGACCATTGAACACCTTTTCCAAAAGAAAGGCCATTGCTACCAGGTTTGTCACCAATTTCCTCAGCTCTTTGAGCAGAGAGAACTGAAAGGTGTTTTAGTCGCTGATGGTGAAGCTCTTGACAGCTGAGTAGGGATGTACCAACCCACATGGGCAGGTGCAACCTTTTCCCAGACACCTTGCAAGACTACACTCATCTGTGCTGGAGGGCAAGAGTGTTGATGATTTTCTCAAATTAATTCCTGGTTTAGACTAAGTTTCATCTTCTGGTCTGACTTACAGATTTTGAAATTTCCTCTCCCTGTTTTTGACTGTGATTACCCTCAGGAGCCACCCAGCTGGATGCCCAGCTCTAGGGCTCAATAGCTAGTGTTTTCTCACTTAAAATTCCCTTCCTGCAAGCCATTAAGGTGTGAGCTTGATCTGTTCAGTGTTCATGGAGAGTTAAAACACATGCGGGTAGAGCAGAACTGAAAAGATATTTATTTGGGGACCCAGGTCAATATTGAGGAATTTGATTCAGCTACAATGTCCAGCTGGATGTGAGATGGAGCACACCAGTGTTTATTTCTTGCTTTCTAGACCAGCTCTGCAGAACCACAGTGGTGGGGTTTCCCATAGGCAACACTTACCATGCCTTAGGGACTTTTGAAAATGAAAAGGTCTTATGACTTGAAATATTTATAGTTCACAAAAAAGGGGTTTGCTTCCACAGCAAAATGGCCATTGAGCTGTGCAGGGTCCTTCAATTTAGTGCTGAGGTTGTGTTAAATCTTACATTTCAAGGTTTCCTGAGTTTCTTCTAATTTCCAGGAATACAGGAGATGAAACAGCCACTATAAATCCTGTAAGTTCAAAAGTGCCAGGTGTATAACAGCAAGTAGTTTATCAGCTTCTGTTTATCTGGGTTTTCTTAAACCTCGTCAGATACAATGATGATCAGCACTGACTTCCTACCAAACAGGTCAATAGAGGCTTCAGTCTCTGATCCAGGTGCCAGATGAGTCATCCACAAAACACCCATTAGGACACAGACCTCAGGTGTAGGAAAACACAACAAACAATTACAGACACTTTCTGGAATGAAAGAATTTAAGCCATGATCACCTGCTTGCTCAGAAATAACTGATGAAATTGGTGATATGACTTCTTGTGATGGCCTGCCTGTTTTGTGTCAGGAAGATGCACCTTTGTAATGTCTCATCATTTTTAAGCCTGCAGCACACACTGCTGAGAGAGAATTATTTCAGCAAGAGTGTTGTGGCATCCTTGTCCAGGGTAGGAGTGAAATGGTGACCCCTGAGTGTTGCTGGCCAGGATGCCATGCATGGCACGGAAAGGAAATATTTCTATGGAGAAAATCTGCATCTGGTGCTCCTGGGCCATGCAGAAGGTAATGGGGGTCCTCAAGAGTGGTTGTAATATGTGCTGTGGGTCCAGGAGGTTTGGAGTAGCAGTGGGATAAGATAATTCTACAGTCTGAAACCACATTTGTCTGTTAAGTCATCTATTATGTAAAATGTGATAATTGGAATCCACGCATTACCAAGCCAAAAAGACAATAATTAAAGCTGAGACACAAAAGGGAGTTAATGCTCCAAAATTATTTTGTGCAGAGTTGTTTGATAAAGTAAGTCTTTCTGTTTCCTTATGAAAACCCCTTCTCTACAATGAATCTTTCTAACTCTCTGGAAAATAATCTAATTATAGTTAACACTATTATGTTCTTTGGTGCTTTGAATGGAGCTGTGGGTAATACTGTGCTTACTCCAAAGCAAATAGCTCAGTGTTTCAGTCTGACACTTCATACTGATAGAAACAAAAACATTTTGTTAAAAACAATGGATAAAGAAAAGAATTAATTTTCTAGATAATATAACAAAAGAGGGAAAAACACCGTCATGGTCTCAACAACAGCAGAAATATGCTTTGCCTGACACTCCTCCATAAATACATTTAATTATAACATTGTATTCTTCTTCTCTAGGAGAAAGCAGGTGAAACCTAACTTTCTCTTTCCTGAAATCTTCCCATATTCTTTCCCAAACAAATCAGTATCTTAAGAATCAGGCATTGTGATCACTTGAAAGCTTATAACAACACTGCAAAAAGAAAGATTAAACATGAAAGAACAGTATAAAGTCTGAAAATGTGCATTTAAATCTTCTAGTTCAATCTCAAACAGTCAAGCCTTATCTTTATTTTTATTTATTTTTGTTTAATAAAGCCCCAGCTGGAAGCCAATGAAGTTGGACATGTATTGACTTTGTTTCATTTCTGGTGTAATTAGTCACCTATAGTTGAATACTGACGTTAGATGCACAATACCCACCCTCAGACTCTCTACAGAAATGGAAATGCAATTGGAATTTGCTGCTGTCTCTGAAGCTGGGTTTGCGGAATCTATTTTGTTTTCACAGCAACCCTGTTGTAAATGTTCTTAGACCGGGGAGGTTGTAACCTGGTGTGAGGGTAACCCATGTTCACGTAGGCATGGCTGCCCAGAGAGATGTCTGGTAGTTTGAGTCACAAACCCAACAATTTTTGCTGGTTATGGTATGAGAAATGTGTCAGGGAACTGGGCCAGGGATGCTCGAGCGGCTGGTGGTGTGGGAAACTGTCAGCAATCCCCTTTTTGCCCTGTGGGACAGCATGGAGATGGCATCAAGTTGGAGGGAGGAGCAAACCCATTGAGGACATCCTGTGCAGTCCCTGCTGCTCCACAGCCCCACAAGCTCCACAGCCCCACCAGAGCAGCCTCGTGTGTGGTTCATGAGCTGCCCGTGTTGGAAAAGCTCTTCCTGAGCCATGCTGCTACCACAGACGCTTTGTTAACTTGCAGTCCTGCCCACTCTGCCCTGTCTGACCCATTCCATTTGTACCAGGAGGATCTGCAAAGGGGCTCTTGGAGGTGTTTGCCCAGGGCCTGGGCTCACGTGCTGTGAAATGTGTAATAGAGTCAAAGCAGACTTGGCTGAAATGGTGCTGGAGTGGAAGCCTGCCTGTCTGCTCTTTGACTGGAGGACTGACACATTATATCTCCCTCTGTGAAAGCAAATATTTCTTCTGTCAAAATGTCTGCAGCACAATCCATTCTCACTCTTTCCTCAGTGTAGAAGCAAAAGCTTCTGCGATTTTAATCAGCGCTGGATTTTGTGGTCCCGTTAGTATTAGAAATCCAAGAACATACAAAGCTGTACTCCAAAGACAACTGGAGCTATTCTTTTTTAAGGTCACAGCAAATGTAATAATGCCAACAGCTCACAGTGCTCTTCATTAGACTGTGTAACTTCCCAACACATCCATCACTCAGTGGAGGGTGTTTGCTTATCTTCTTTAACAGGGTAAGTGTATTTTTTAATTGGTAACCTAGTTTAATTCTCCCTTATGAGACAGATGTGTCTGACCCCGTTGCTGTGGGAATTCAGTGATGTGGAACACAGAGGCAGAGTTGGGATTTCACTACCCCAAAGAGGTAAAGCCAGACAGGTACCCAGAGCACTGTGCATCCCCCTGTTCCTCCCTTTCATCTCATGGCTTAGTGCTGTGTGGATGATAATTGAATATTTGGAATTTGCACTTGAAAACGTCTTCTCCTCTCTGTGCAGGTCAGCTCTGTACCAAGTCTCAGCTGCACCCCAAGAGTTCCTGAAACTTTGGAAAGAAGGTTTTGGTCTGTTGCAAACCCTGATTTGGTATGGTATTTACCTCTGGGCTGGGTGAAACCTCTGAGGAAGTCAGCAGAAAGCCACTCAAACTGGTGAAATGGAGCCCTTTAGGTGCTGGTGAGGATGAGCACTGGGTGTCGTTGTTCCAGGCTCTGTCCCCGAGAGTTCTTTGGATGCCTTCTCTGGCCCCAAACAGCTGTTCCTGCAGGAGCTCCTCTTCTGTCTCCTGGCCAAGAGCAGGGGATGCTCGTGCATCTGGAACTTCCCAGGCACTGCCCACCTTCCAGGTCCTTGGCATGCAGCAGTTTACATTATGTGCACTTCAGTGTTATTTAATCAGAAATTCGGACTCAGGGGTTTGTTTTGGATTGTTTGACCTTGTTTTCTAAATATTAGTAGAGAGCTCCTGGGAACTTGCTGCGGGCAGCCACACTGACAGCTCTGGGCTTTGGTGTGGTGCTGGTGCTCACCGAGGCTTGCTGCTCACTCCTTCCTTAATTGAAGGTTGGGATGAGGATAAGGCTTGGCTCACACCCCTTCTGAGACCTCACACATGCAGAGAGCTGTGCTTGATGGGAAGGCAAAAAGAGCAGATTCTTGCCTGAGCCTTGGCTTTTTTCCCCCAACCCCTCCTTGGGAAGCAGGGAAGATGTAAAGGTACTCCACGAGCAGCAGGAGAGGAGACCTTGCTGCTTCCCAGAGTAGGGATTGTATATTAATACATCAGGCTTCAATGGCTTCTGGTTACATAAAAACACACAGAGAGCAGCAGAGGGGCTGGGAAAACATTGAGTCTCAACAGCTCTGTGATCCTCTGGCAGCCCAGGCACACATCCCTGCTCCCAGGTGTGGGGTACTCACAGAGGCAGACACAGGGACAGGGAGAAAGAAGGGAGGAAACCAAACCCCTGAGTTACATGTCATGGCAACCAGAGCCACCACGTCACTGAAATCCAAGGAACATCCCTTCCTGCTGGTGCTGTACATGGGGACAGGTGGCAGCAATGCAAGAGGAAGCAGCTGGAGGACACGGTGTGTCCGTGGCAGAGCTGTCCCGGCAGTGCCTGTGGCGAAGCAGACAAAGCCCTGCAGGTGCTGGGCAGCGTCCCTGGGACACAGCACCGTGCCTGGCAGGGTTCTCCCTGCTCTGTAACCACATCAGATGTGTAAGGTGTCAGCAGCTGTGTTACACTGAATCAGCATGAATGCACTCAGCTTACAGGGTGTCTTATTTTGGTTTGAGTTGGTCACGTTGCAAGAGAGACAAATTATTGCAGGGTTGCTCTCAATCCCTTCAGCTCCCAGCCTGTATTGATACAGATGCATGACCTTGCTCTTGGTTGGAACCTCAGGAGGTTCACATGGGCCCACTCCTTGAGCTTGTCCAGGTCCCTCTGGATGGACCCCATCCCTCAGGTGTGTCAGCCACAGCACTCAGCGTGGGGTCACATGCGGCCTGGCTGACGCTGATAACAAAAGGAGATGAGTGCTGTGCAGATCAGCTCTGCAGAGCTCTGTTTAATACAACAGCACTCGTGGGTGTGTGCTTGGATGTGAACTGCTCCCATAGCACATCTATTTTCTGACAAGTGTGGCAGTGTCCCTAGAGCAGCTGGGCAAGCAAAGAGAAGAGCAATTTTCTGAGTGCCTTGTGCTGAGAGGATGCAGGGCTGCAATGCAGCACAAGCACTCCATCTACCTGAAGTGCAGACCCACTGCTGCCACTAGATTAGCCTTAATGCCCTTGGAAGGTTTAATTCAAATAAGTAACCTTGTTTCTGGCTGTATACCTGAAACAGCTCTGTGGTGGAAATCTTCTTTTTGCGGAGATTATGTTTGTGAATGCCAGGAGGTACTTGGCACTCAGTGCCTCATGCATTTGTATCCCTGCTCAGTGCACAGCCTGCATAATCCATTGCCTGAAGAGGGTCTTTAGCTGTAAAATTCAGATCCCCATCTTAAAACACTTTGCTGTCCTGACTTTCTCAGTTCCAGAAGTTTAGGTTTATCTGCTCAGTGTTCCTCCACCATGGGAATTTGGTTTGGGACTAGCTGTTAATAAATTAAATAGCACTTTTTTTTTTTTTTTTTTGGTAATTCTTTTGCTACAAAGGCCCATCAGGGAATATGGAGATAATCAGCTTGAAGAAAATCCTGAGAAATCTGTCTGCACCTCTCCAAATAGGTCACCCACCAGGCAACATCCCTGAAAATTGTATGGGGTTCCTCTGAGATAGCCTCCAGATTATTTATGGTGTTATAATTCAATTAAGTGGTGGCAGGGGATCAGTGAGGGTGGCTGTGAGATCCTCATGTGCTAGATATTTTTGGACCCTACAGAGGAAGAAATGAGAGTATTTAGGATTGAGTAATTACAATGGTTAGGATTTAATAGGGAATTCATTCTGCAATCTGTGGATATTAGTTTAGAAGAGTTACTTCACATGGAGGCATAATAATGAAAGCACTTGTCAAACAGGTAGCTGGGATGCTGCCTATAACTAATCAGTAAATGATCTATGGGAAAAGAGAGTGGATATGCTTGGAAAATGTTTTATGACCATCCCTAAATTATGGAGATAGATGCTCTAAAATGTGAGTCTGCCTTACAGGCAAGAGAATTTTAGGTCAGTAAAGCAGAAAAAGGTTATGGGTTCAAGCCTGACGGATTCCTTTCTGCAAGAGACTAAGAGCAGATTTTCCTTGAGTCGTTTCAAGGAAATGGGGAAAAACTGTGTAGCTGAGAGAATTACATGGTGCTTTAACGTAAGGCACTGAAATGCTGGCAAAACACTTTTGTTGGGAGAGAGCACGAACTGTCAGCGTCAGAATAGTCCCACTGGAGGTGCAGATGAGACTTCGCTGAGCTGAGAAAACAAGCAGGATGTTGCCTCGGTTCAGCTGCAACAGAAAAATAGTGAAACACTTGTCATATTGGTTCTCTTACACTCTGGCCAAGTTGAAGACACCTCTTTCAGAGGTGTTACGGGTCTTTCAAACCTTCATCTCAAGGTGCAAGCCACCTTAGAGTAATAATAAGCAATCCTCATTTTCTTAAACCAAGAGGTTTCACTACTGAGGGCTTTTGAACTGGTTTGTGAGACCTCTGCCTGCCTTTCCTCATAAGCAATCGAAAAGCTGTGGCTTTTACAGCCTTATCCTCACCTTCACCTGTTCCAGGTGAACAGAAATGGTTTCCATTTGTTAAATCTGCTTGGTGAGGTGAGAGGGGTGGCATGGATGGCCCTGCTGTGTTGGGCTGCAGTGGGATTTCTGTATGTGCCTGCAGAGGATGTTGTTAATGATGTTATCAAATGCTCCAGAATTGAATCGTGACCTGTCAAACTCTCAAGTCCCACACGAGAGTGGTTGTGTGCTTTCAGTCAGAACTGTGGCTGAGCAGAGCCCTGTTCCCTGTGCTGTTTGGGAAGCCCTGCTCCATGCCCAGCAGCCCAGGATGTGCTGCTCTTCTGACGAGTCATTGGTGGTTCCTTTTGCCTTCCCTGCAGAGGCACTGGAATAATCTCTTTCCTGTTAAATTCAAGGGTGTTACTTTGATCAATTGTTGAATGCAATCCTGGAGGTGGAGGATGTCTTGCTGTCCTACCAGGACTCTGCAGCCATAGAATCTATTATTTGGTGTGAAACCCACATTTCTAATCCCCACTTCTAAGCCATCATTAGTGACCAGCAAATTTAATTTATCTCTTGGAAAGCTGTGAGCAGAGCCACTTTGGATTGGAACGTGGTATTTAGCATCTGGGCCCTGCACTAAAATGCAGCTAATCTGGGTTCAGTTCCTGCCTCTGCCTCGGGTGTCCTGCAGCCAGGGCAGGATCCAGAACCAGGATGCAACCCCCAAGGATGGGACTGCAGAAGTGTTTGGGACACTTCATTGTGGTGTTCACTGAGGTACAGTCTAGTTGTGAAGCCCACTGGTTTCCACAGGAGGAAAGGGATGAGAAGGAAGATGAAAATCTGATTTAGAATTACCATGAGCAGAAAGGAAAAAACCAAATGTATACCTGGACCCAAATCTCCTAATAGCCAATAAAATATCTGGATTTCTCCAGCAGTGATAGCTTCTGTATCAAAAGTAGAAAGTAGAAGAAGAATAGCAGGTTCCCAGTATAAACCAGGAATTTTTTCTTGTTTAATACTCCCTGTGGCAGTGGCATACAGCTCTGCCATGCTTCACACACCGAGAGAAGTCACTCCTGTTTCTCATTTCCTCCTATCTCTGGTCACTATTAATCATTAGGTAATTACATCCTTTAAGATAAATCACCACAAGTTTCTCTTCTGTAAACAGAGAAACAGCTTTTCTTTGTAAAGATTGATTTAGTTGCCCTGCAATTTCCTGTTTAATTAAACAGGATCAGTCTGACAAATGCAGGTTTTAAAGCACTTTGTTTCTAGCCTTTTTTTCCTTCTTCTAGGAACGTACAAAGGATGGAGATATTTTTCATGGCATTGAGAGGGCAGCTAGGTTAATACCAGTCACTTTGCCCTTGGGCATCGATTATCAGCTATGCCAGATAATCTCATACAAGGGAACTCCAAGAGTGATTCTCCACCATCCTTCATGGCCTTCAGCTGATACCAAGTGAGCGTGAGACCTTCCTGAGGCAGCAGATGTGTTTTGTCCAGGTGTGGGGCATCTTTGCTCTCCTTTCTCCTCAGCCACATTGAGTTCCACTCAGAGGAGTAGAAGATTTGTTCATTCATGTCACAGACCTGCATGCTGGATAGGTGAAGAGGAGATGTTAAAGGGCTTTCTTGAGGGAAGTCAAAACCAAATCCTCAGACAGATTTTGGGCTACTAACATAGAAGTAATATATCCCTAGACACAGCAACAAATGGAAGGGTTGGGCTGGGAGCTCGTGGTTTGGAGGGAAGAAGTTTGAGGGGGACCTGGGCATGGGTTACCAAATATGAGAGTGGGAGATGCAGCTGATGTGGAGCTGTTCATGTCCTCCAAAATCAGGGCTATGGGTACCTTGTGAATGAGGCTGGATTTTAAAGGGACTTGATTTGCACACAGGACAATGAGGTGCTGGCACATCCCAGTGTGGGAGCTCTGGGAATGGATGGACAAGTCCAGAAAGGGATCAGCCAAATTGATGAGCCACACAGGGATAATGCGGAGAGTGGGAGGAAGAGGCTGGGGCAGTCAGAGGGATGAAGCATTGGGTGCCATTCCCTGTGGGAGCTGGAGGGGCTGGAGGTGCAGCAGGAAGCAGCCGAGTGCCGTGGCAGCGGTGCTGCTCTCCCAGAGCCCACGCTGTGCTGAGCAGCAGCTGTGCCCTCCTGCATCGACTTATCTGAGCTGAAAACACTCATCAAGGTGACGGTACACAGCCTGGGAAAACAGGAGACAGTCACATTTTTATTGGCTTGCAGATAAATGTTCCCTGACACTGGAGCCATCTGCAGATTCAGTCCTGCCACTCCTTTCATTCATGCCTCTGTTAAACAGAAAGGAGAAATCCAAAGAATTTTTTTTCCCCTTTCAACTTTTGCAGCCACCGGGGAATATCACTGATCACCCAATGAGCAATTAGCACTCAACCTTCCCATAAACTCAGTACCATTACTACACCAACAAGGCAAAGGTGTCGTGTTCCTGCTGCTCCATCCTGAAATGGTAACAAGAGAAGGGGTTTTTCTGGAAGACATTTTCTTAAATATTCCCTTTGGGGTTTTCAAATGATACTCCTTAGTTGCTGTGACAGAACTAACCCTACCTTTTGTTGAAAACTACTTGTCTTTTGTTATTAGCTCTGTTCCAGAGTAAACAGTTGAAAATGTCCTACTGGTTCATGTTAATGTCAGGTTTCACGTTTGGGGCTGTGGTTGGAAGCTGTGCCAGAGTAAGTCTTGACAGCTGCACATGGAATAAAGGGTGTTTTGATGCTTTCAAGGGAAAAGGGTGGTTAATTTCTTTCAGACATGCAGGCTGTGCTCTCCCAGTTGTCTTTTACCCCTTTGTGATGCAAAGACAAAAGCCAAAATGTGCACGAGGATTCTGCAAACACTCATGTGGGATGGGAAAAAAGCAGGAATAATAGAGACTGGCTTATCTGTGGCATCACTTCCAGGAAAAGCTTTGATCAACAAAACTATAGTCCCACCAGCCTGTAGTGCCCTCTCCTTGCTTCCTACAGGGATCTTGGGTCTACCAACATATGATCACTCCTGCTGTGTGCCACACAAATGGTGGCAGCAGGTCAGGGGTGTGGTGGCACGGAGGTTGTGATAACCCCCAGGTAGAGGGAGTTCACATCACATCCTCTGCTGGCACAGCGGCTGTGTGGGATCTCTGAGCACACAGCAGCACTAACAAAAGTGACTCTTATCTTCCCAAGGGCTCAACCTCTCTGCAGGAATGCAAAGGTGAAGAGGTGACTCAGCAGGAGCTCTCAGGCTGGGCAGGAATCCTGCAGGCTGTGGAGAGCTGGCCTCCAACACCGCGGCAGCTGGAGCTGAACGGGAGCGTCACCCGTCTCTTTGAGGGCTTCCTCGCTGCTCACCCTGCTGAAACATCTTCTCCCTCAGGCTAAGTGGTTCATGGCTCTTGGCTTATTGCTATTACAAGACATTTATGTTTCGTGGCAGATGGTCTAGCGCACAACTTGTTGTTTTGCTTTTTTTTAAACTAAGGTAGATCAGCAGGCAGCGGTTCAGTCTCAGGCAGCTCTGGGTTGAGATATCAGTATTATCCCACATTTCTTTAAAGCAAATAAAAGAAGAAGGAAAAAGAAAAGGTTGGGAGAGAAATATTTTCATAGCCACAAGATCTGTCAGATTTATAGTATATTTGGCACTTATTGTGTGATGGCCAAAGTCGGATGTCCCAAACACCTTTAGAAAACTGTTCAGGTACAAAATAATGAGTGAACAGCACAAAGCTTTGTGACTGAATGCATGATAATACACTGGTTTTAAGCTAAGCTGCATGGAATTTGACCTTGGCACAAATGATGGTGCTTCTCCACCTCCTTTCCAACCTGTGCCTTTTCGGACGATTTGCAGATTTAATTTACAATGCATTTCCATATACAGAGGAAAAGTGCTACAACTTTATCTGTCCGTGGAGTCCCAGTAGTCTCGGCTCACCAGATGTTCCTTACTCATTTAAACAGTGCATTGAGCTTTGCTTAGTGTGATAATTTTGAAATGCAACGAGTGTGGGGACACATAATGAGGAGTTAGAGGCAGTGGCTGTAGGGTAAAAAGTTTCAGGGAAAAGATCAATTGCTTTGTGTCCAGCTGCATTATCATAACTGTGGGTATTAATTGTTGTGCAAACACCTACAGGTCACTCTGAGCATAAATTATGTTTTGATTTCTTTTCTTAAGGCCAGAAACTTGATCAATAACCTTCATTTAAAAACAGGACCTCACTGCAAGCAAAATCTTTAACTCAAAACCTTGTGATTACCGGATTGGGTTTGCTGCAGCAGGGATTGTACCTGGCTCTGGGGTGAGAAGGGGTGTAAAGGACATTTTTTTCAGCCATGCCTTCCTACCCCCAGGAGCAGAAACAGCTGACCTGTTTTTCCAGGGACTGACTCTTTTTGCAGCACTTCCTCCAGAAGCTTTGTAAGGGGCTCTCTCACTCAGTCCCTTTCCCCACCAGAGAGGGTGGAGGTCCCACAGGCCCTCCAGTGAGAAAGCAGAGGGAGAATATTCACAGTTACCCTGCAGAGACCTCACCTTAGAGCCTTCACCATGAGGTTCCACTCCAAGTCCAAGAAATTAAATGGAGAGAGAGATTTCTGTCTAGGACAACAGCCCATGGTGTGACAGGACCCTCCAAGGGACACAGAGAGGTTAAAGGACACCAACGGTGGCTGCTGAGGGTGATTCTAACAAGGGGAATGACCTTTGTGTTACCCCCAGGTGTGTGCCATCCCTGAGCAGGCACGGCCTTGGCCGATGGATGGAAAGGTAAGTGCATTGCCAGCCCCTGGCCAGACTTCTTGAAAAAGAAAAAACTCAGTGAAAAAAGAAATTTCATTTTCACCAAGCACAGACAAAAAATAATAAAACCCCCCAGCATTTTCACCAGCTGAAAGGCAAACCAAGAGTTCATGTTTCCTCAAGAAGTTAAAATCTAAGAATCCACATAGTTACATGAATATTTTCCCTTTAAGGAATGTTGGGGTTTTGTTTTTTAAAGCTTAAAATAGTTTCACCTCCCCTCCAATATCTTGCTGAAATAGTAAAAAATTCTCAACCTCTCTTAGGCTCGCAATAAATTATTTTTGCCCTATATTTACAGCAAGGTCAATTTTTTCTCCCTGGATTTCTTGCATATAATTCATTTGAATGGGGTGGCTTCTATGTCATCTTTAATCTTCTAAATGTATCTTAAGTCCAAATTACAAATCCTAGAAATGAGTGACCCATAATGAATTCTTAACCAAAACTTTATGGCAGAACAAATATACTTCTCAAATATGCAAACTGTTAAATGTTTTCTTATCATACTAAAAGTGTGAATTAAATTATAATATGATGAAAAAGTAGCAGTTTGCAGTAATTCCAAATGTGGCAAATCTTCAGTAGTGCATAAAATTATTCAGTGAACTGTGGAAAACATCAGAGCAATTCTAGCCTTAAAGCTTTTCTTCCAACAACCAAAAAGTGCCAAAAACAAGCAAGCATAGCTAAGCATTTCATCTTGGAAGCAGCTTATTGAATTAATAAGACAAGTCAATTAATGTAATGCTCTGTTGCTTCAGGATAAAACATGAAAAGGAAAAATATGGAGCTGTTTACTGTAGTGAGATCAAGCAACCATGAAGTCTGTAAAGTTAAAGTTGTTCATTTCTCTAAAACCTAAGGAAATGATCAGCACAGCCATTGTGTAGACTCACTTTATATGAAAGTCTTGAGTGAGATGTGGATTTTCTGCTGTCCAGACAGGGTTTTAATACCAATTTGCTCCTGCTATGAGTCTGGTTTGCCTCTCTACTGCATAAACTTGAAACTGAGCAGCTGTTATCATTCACACTGGTCAGACATTGGGACAGCCTGCCAGGGAAGTGGTGGAATCACCAGCCCTGGAAGTGCTCAAAAAACCGTGACACTTAGGGACATGGTTTAGTGGTGGATCTGGCAGTGTTAGGTTAATGGTTGGACTTGGTGATTTTAGAGGTCTTTTCCAACCCTAATGATTCTATGACTCTCTATGGATTATGTTTGGTGGGCCCCCTGTGTCTGAGGGTGTGTCAGTGTTAACTGCTGAGCAAAGTTACCTCAGGTGTGTGCAGGGTGTTTTCCACAGGTAACATTTAACCTCTGCATCATAGAGCAGTGCAGAAAATCAAGAGCTGCAAGTAGAAACTCTGTATTTCAGCAGAGCAGCCTGTGTTTAAATCATGGCAAGGTCCTGATAAATTGAAAGTTAAGGTTGGTAATCTTTGCTTTCAGGTCAGTTCCTCAACTTTCATTTAACTTAATGCTAGGCTCCTATGTGCTCAGAAATCCTGATTCCAGGTGTCTGTGAAAAAATGTCTGAGAAGGATGGAGTCAATTAATGGTGAACAGCTGGTTTTGCTGAGCAATAGACCCTATCTTCCCAGAAATCCTCATTATGCAAAGTTTGGGTTTGATTTGAAAAAATTATAATAATCCTGATCAAGAACTTTACCAGTTGTGAACTCCCATTTTTCAAGTCTTCTGCCCAAACCCCTGCCTTTGATTGCAAGGGACTAATTAGATCAGTTTTAAACAGGGCTCCTGGGGGTTAAGGAGGGCTACAGAAATGCCTGGCTGTTGGTAGGGATGAGTGCCTCAATTATTCAGGCACAAGGTGGCTTTCATGTCAGAGAGCAATTTGTGAAAAACAACTTTCTCATGGCTATTCTGTTACATTCTGTTGGGTGTGAAGGGCAGCAGGTGAAAGGGGAACTGGAGGCAGCAACACACTGATCAGGTCTATGCCAATTTCTGTGAGGTTGTTGGCTTTTGGAGCTCCTTTGCAATTGTCAAGAGTTCAAATGGTAGAGCTGCAGGAGGTGCTTAAAGGTGGAGTTACTGTAGTCTCCAAGAAGATATTAAAGGAAGATCATGAGGACTAGAAATCAATAACAACTATGTGTTAAAAACCAGTTTCAGTTTGGGGCTAAACCACTTTATTAGCTTTAGGCTGCTCTTCCTAATTTTGCCACCAGATCTTCAAGAACACTGACTGTAAGAAATCTTGTCACTCTTATTTTCATTTGGAGTTTTTTTCCATGGTGGAAAAAGGGATGTATTGTGGTCCCATTGTATTTTTTTTGTAGTTTCCTTCTAGATGTACAATTGAGATGATATTGTTGGGAAAAGCCACTGTGACACTTTTGAGAGTTTTGAGGGACATGATGAACTCCAGGATCTCATAGATCATGTGCAAAAAGCAGTCACAAAAGTCAAAATTAAATTAGTATTGGGGGAAAAAACCATTTTTAACTCAGCAGTGGGACTTGCAAAGCAAGATTATGAACCAGCACATACTGTGGGTCAAATTCAGTGAGGAGGGAAACTGATGTACTTGCAGAAAGCAGGTGTTGACTCCTACAATCCAGTCCTCTGGGGTGAATTAAGAAACTTCAGCCTGGGGACTCTTCCTAGGCAGCAGGTACAATGTGTGTGGATAACTCTCTCCTGTTTTGTTCCTGTCCCAATTGTTCTTCTCACCTTGCTGGGCATTGGTGAAATTTTTGCCATGCTCTCCTTGAGGTCAGTGCCTAAAGGATAAAGACTAGCAAAAATATGAAACAATCTAACATGCATTTTAATTTATCTAATATATGAATATCTGGACTATCATTTCAGAGTTGGCTGTTTGAGTTTTTGTTGCCCAGGACTGGTGTTGACTGTACAAAGACACTGTTGGAAAGAGCATTGTAAGGTGGAAGTCACAGATGAGATGGATACAACATCTGTAGGGGAAAATGGTAGGAATGGGTCCAGTATTTTGAAAACTGCATTCAATTCTGCACAAATCAGAGAAATAGACACAGATCACATGAGCTAGAGCTGTAAATAAATCAAAGTGGTCTGATGATAGTAAAAATTGATATAAAAAAGGCATTTCAGTTATGAGAGTAGATTGGAATACTGTTTAGAATCCAACAGCGAAGCATATGATGAGATGAGTTTTGCTCAATAAAACCAACAGGCTCTTATCCCATCTTGCTTTGTGTGCCAAGTAAAAGAATAGGCTTTTGTGTAAGCAGAGTATAATTTTTTCTGCCTCAGACAAAGACGGAGTGGAGATGGGCTGAAAGGGAGATAGGCCACAATAACATTTAGAAATCAGGTGCTGAGAGAGTAGAAAAGCTAACTGAGAATGTGATATTATAATAATCACACCTCAGCACAGATGAGCAGAAAATATAACTTCTGGCTTGTATGAGTCTTACAGCTTTGGGTGCCAGAATTTCCCTGTCCTTGCCTTTATGAGTCTTCCCTCTGTCCTATTCCAGATGAGGAGAAAGCAGTGCTAGGACATACCAGCAACAGCTACGGTGATTTTCCACCTTTTTTTCCATCCAGTCGCTGTTCTCTTTTGAGACCGTAAGTTTTTGGGAGTCAAGGTCTGAAGAAAATTAAGCCAAACGAGTGAAGCACTCATGGAAGCTGCCTCTTGCAGGTGCACATCCAGACTGTGATACTTCTTTGTTGCACTGGCTGTTGCTACTTAGCAGATGTGTCTTTGAGAGTCTGGTGGCCAAATAGAATGGGGGAGACATGGCCAAGCTGCTGAGGAAAAACATCGTAGCCTGGTTGTTCCTCGTGGGCAGCTTTGAACATATATGCCCCCAAACTGCCCAAAGAACAGGTAATTATACTGAGGTGGAAATGCCTTCCTCAGTAGCAAAGCTTTATTTGGACTGTTGTGCTGTGTTGTGAAGACATGAGTGCTGTTGCCACACATACTCATCAGTCCAATCCACACCAGACTAAGAGCAGGGAAAGTTGGTGGAATACAAATCTGCTTACTGTGGATCCAGTGCTAAACGATAAACTTGCCTTTGGCAGAATTAAAGGAAAGCTGGAGAGTGCCTGGAGGTAGCACTGAAAGGCAGTGACGTCTCTGTGACAGGTCTCCTTCCCTGCTCACGTTCATTACTAAGATTTAAGTGGGTCTCAATGTGACCTATCAGTTCCTATTTGAGAAGTAAAGCTGGTGGAAGATTTGCCTAAGGGCTTGGATTCAAGAGCCAAGTGCATTTTTTATTTTAGGATTTTTTTTTCAGCTGATCTTCAGCATTAATTCAGTACAGAGGTTCTTCAGGTTGCAGAATGCTTTAAAGGCTGTTTCATTTCAAAGATACTTTCAGGGAGTGTTCTCTTTAAGCAGGGAAGGACACAGAGACCATTGTCTTTAGCCTGTAACATTTCCTAACTGTTTCTCTGCTTTATATCAGTGTCTGTGAGACACCAGGAGGGCTTTAGGGACTTGGGGTCAGATTTGTAAAAACTCTGGACCATTTTACATGGGACATCATGAGGCTCTACTAGTCTAGACAGCAGAGTCTTTCAGAGAGAAAACATAATTGAAAGAGCACCAGGGGAAAAAAAAAGCCCAGAAAAAAGCATTGAAACAGGCTTCCCAGGGAAGTGGTGGAATCACTGTCCCTGGAAGTACTCAAAAACCATGCAGATGTGGTGCTCAGAGACACGATTCAGTGCTGGAGTTGACAGTGCTGGGTTAATGACTGGACTTGATGATCTTAGAGGTCTTTTCCCATCTAAATGATTCTATGGCTGTGCTTGGATCCCACGCTGTGTGTTTCACAGCAGCTTGGCCTGTTCTTCACTTTTAATTTCGGGTCCAGAAAAAGTCTGCTCAAATCAATAGTGATAAATTTTCCTCTTGCAGAGGCTTAAACTGATGGCAAGCCCCCAACAGCCGGTGTGCCGAGCTCTCGGATCTGGTCAAGGTAGAGGAGACCTTCGGAAAAGCAACAAACAGAAGAGGTTCAGGGAAGGTGAGGAGCTGACAATTAACTCCTCTGCTGCAAATCAAGTAGCAGCAGCACCTGCTTTGTACCCAGGGCACACCTGAGAGGGACCCTGTGGCCCTGAGCTGAGGATTGCTGGTGTGGGCAGTGAAATACAGGGAGCTGCTGGCACAGATCGGCATTTCACCTTCCAAAGTACCCAGGAAAAAGGAAAAGAGAGAAGTTCACATAAATCACTGTTGTTGTGAGGAACAGCTCCCTGAAAGGGGTCTTTTCTCTAGTCTGAGGGGTAGTAGTGGTGATACAAGGCTAATAGAGACAGATGAATGTAATTGAGTCGTGTGAAAGAGAGGGGATGGGATGAAATGAAAGTGAAATGAAACAGGAAATGAAGAGGAATGGCAGGTGGGAGGAAAAAATTACATATTCCCCTGAGCAATATTTTAGGTTATGGGTAGTTTGCTTCATATCTAGGTGGGCCTTTAGCACTCATTTCTAACTGAATCAAGGACAGTAATCTGACCAACAACACAGATGAGAAATAATGGGAAACAGGTTAGTAACCCGATTCTCAAACATGTATTTTGTTTCTGGTCATACAAATTTGATCATATTGCTTCACGGTAGGAAAACAAAAATGATCCAGCCATGAGTGTTGGATGAAAAGATGCCATATGCAGGTCTGCGATGTGGGAAAGACCTCTGCACCTCTGCACATTTCTGAGCTGCACACAGGAGTTACAGGTACACATCAAACAACAGTAAAAGGTTTAGAAAAGATCTGCCAAATGCGTCCACAGAATAATATTTGTCAAAAATAATTTTTTTTCTCCATGACTCAGTTTCCCTGCATAGTATCCTCTCCCGTGGCAGCGGTGCTCACACTTTCAGGTGAGGTCAAGTTGTTTGTGCTCCTTGTTGGCTAGTTCAGCATTTTTCAAGTGGGAGGCAATGTGGACTTTCTCTGCTCAAAGTCAACTTTTACATGAAAATCATTCCCTCAGATGGATGTCTCTAAATATTCACAACCTCCAAAAGAACTGTTGGTCATTTGTTTAAGCCTGTCAGGGTTAAGCACAGCTGTTTTCCACCTGTGCTCTCATCTGAAAGGTTCAAAGCAGCTTCTACTATGGAGCCATGAAACCAAACTAAGGCAGGACGGTGTCCCTGTGGGAGCAAAAGATGTTGGAGTAGGCCTAGTGCTGATCTTCCAAGCACCAGTGGTTTGAAAATCCCAGCTGAAGGGAGATGCACAAGCTCTGGCCAGTTGGTGCTTGCACATGATTGTCCACACTTGACTGCAGGCACCATAATTCTGCTCTCTGTGACTCAAGCTCAAAGCCAGGGTCTGCTCCCAGCGAAATTTCACTGATGTGAATCGCAGATGAACCATCCTCAGCGATGACCTAAAATCCAGGAGCCCTCAGTTTTACTGCCAGCTCCGCTGCAGATTTTTAGCATCACCTTGGGCATGTCTCAGGTCTTATGAGCTTCAGATTCCTGCCTGGAAAGCAGAGGATTCAGTTTCTTTCCTCAGAGCAGCACGGTTTTATAAAGTACAAATGTTTGTGAAGTTAAGTGCTTTGACTGTGTGAGCCTCTGAGAGAAGGAACCATAAATATGTGTCAGGCCTATGATCTGAATTCAAACCGGTGAACTAGAAAAAGTGTTGACAGCCTGAAACCAACTGCCCTGTACACACATCTCCTTCTGTCTACCTGAAAGATTATTTGTGGAATGTGTTTCTATTTTTCTCTGACAACAAAATAGAATACCAGGCAAAGTAGCATGACCCATTTCTTTGTCAGGCAGGCTCTAAACCCTGCTTACTGGGCTGTGACTGAGATATTGATAAAAGAGAAGCTCATTTTAGGCCACAATATTCATCCTACCCTTGAAGAAGAAACAAAGCCTGCCACCATCAGATGAAATGGATGTGCTTTCCAAGCCAAAGTATGTTCATCTCCTCCACAACTTCTCTATGATCTGTAGTTATATTTGGACCATACAGTGAAAGAGGTAAGTGGCAAATGAGGAGAGTTAGGAATGTAAGTAATCATTTTGTAATGAGAAAACATACAAGCAGTACACCGCTGACAGTACCTGCAAACTCTGCTAATAGCCAATCAATAGGTCTGATAAGAGCATCGCTCATCATAAGCTGCTTCACCTTCAGCATTTTTCATGCTCCTTTCTGTGCGTAGTGCCATGTCTGGGTGCACATCCTGCTGTTCCTGATGTTGGCCATAGGGGTGGATTTCCTTCGAGGTTTTGATTTTTTTTTATATAGCATATAGCATATTCAAAACAATATCAAGTCATACCACACTGAGCTTTTTATTACCAGAGATCGTTGGACAGAAGCACATAATCTAGATTTTCTGAATTAATAGGCAGATGGTAGCTACTTTTTTTTTGGTATTTTTTTTCCAACTTGCACATTTTAGATTTACATAACTTGATTTCACACATCTGAAGAAACACGGACATAAATCTAAATTTATCTTTGATGCATTTACAAATATTCTTTTTTTTTTTTTTTCATTTCCTGAAGTGTCTCTGTCTAGACTTCTGCCAAAAAGCAGGAACTTTAATTTTCTCCTCTGTTGACATAAATACCTTTCAACATTATGCAAAGAATGGCATGACTGTCACTTTCCCATGAGGATTTGAGGACCACTCACTCCACCACTGAAACACATCTGCTTTCCTTCAGCCAGGATAAGTAGCTCTGACATCTTCCCGCTACACACTGTGCTACTGTGAATATCCCTGAAATGCAGAGTATTTGTGACTCTAGGCTTGTTACATTTCTTTTTATTATTGTTTTCAATTCAGTTCCCTGAAACAATGAAGGTTAGAGTCGGTTGCATCTGACTCTTAATTGGACTTCACGTTCTATTAGTCATTATTTTTGCAAAGGCCTTAATTCCCCTCTAAAACGTTTTAATTAAAACAGCAATTTCTCAGTACCGCACTTCACGAGCAGATTTTTGCAGCAACTTCAAAGAGACGCAGATGTTTACTGAATTCGGTGGGGTGGCATTTGAGGCTGCCTACTGGCAAAGAAAAATTCATAAACATCTCTAAGAAACTTTCCTGTGGTAATGACAACATTTCCTTCTGATATTTTAGCAAGTCTAATATTTCCCAATCTCAACAGGCATATTTCATAGGCACGGCATAAGCAGCATTATCGAGTCACAGAATGAGCCAAGTCAGATGCTCTGCTGTGGGGTAAAAACCTCCCAGTGGTGATACCCTGGGCGTTGGCAAGGGGTACAAGATGCCACTCATTAATTTGTTTGTGGGGCTCCTCTAACAGAGTATCAGTAGACTGGGAATAAGGAAACCAAAGTTCAGTTTCTGATGGATTTTCCACAGCTCCCCAATGTAATTACAGGTGGTCATTTGGCTTTGTATGTCTCAGTTCCAGCTGGCAAAGGGCTGATAACATATCCTGGCTTTGAATGGACTTACCTGCTGCTCTATCTCCTAGTGCACCAAGGGGTGCTTGAGAGGGTCTTGAGGTTTATAAACTGTTTGAGTAAAATTCAGAAATGCTAAGGGTTTGTTTTGGAGGAGTTTCTCCTTACTAGTGGCAGGTGAGCCTGGAGCTGATCTGATCATCCATTTGGAAGTAACCAGGCAGGCAGTGTTCCTCCCTGAACTGAGATGATGGTATTGGGGACACATGGCCATGTCAAACTACATCTAAAATATCGAGTAGGGTCCAGGTATCTTCTGTGGTTTGGGCAGGTGGCTGTCCCCAGAAAATACCTGGCCTGTCCAGCTGGGCCACCAGGGAGAGTGGTCTCTATGTGCAAGGATCTGCAACAGACGGTGAGGATCACACTCCTTTCTGTGCACAGAACCACAGAATTCTCAAGGCTGGAAATGACCTCTAAAATCATCAAGTCCAACTGTTAACCTCACACTGCCATCTTCACCACTAAACCATGTCCCCAAGTGCCACATTGAGTCCTTTTCTTGAACACATCCAGGGATGGTGATTCTACCACTTTCTGGGTAGTCTGTTTCTTCCCTGGATACTCTTCACTCGTACTTTTAAAGGGGATATAATATAAGTACTTGGAAACAGCTTATCCATTTCCACTGTGAGCATCGGGCAAGGACCAGAATGGAAAGCCAGCATGGAACATGGCGTGACCCGTCATGTAGCTGCTTTAATCTACAGTGTAATTACAGTGACAATTCCTGCCTCTTGAAGCATCAGGATTGAAGTGGTTACCCTGAAGGAGAAAGAAAGTTAGTGGGAGAATTTCAACCAAATCTAGGCTGGGAAGTGCAGCACTTCCTCTGCAGTGGATTAAAAGTGATCAGCATGGCCAAAGGCATCCTGTGAGAGGCAGGTAAGCAGGCTGAAAGGAAATTGGAAATATTAAAGGGATGAAGCTGGACTGGATAGAACTCATTTTACAATTCCCTATTCCTCTTTGATTTGGTAGCATTAGGCAGACTGAAGGGTAGATTGTGCAGACTTATGCGTGACAGCAAGACACTTTTCCACACCAATAAACCCCCTGAAATTAATTGGACCGCTCACAAAAGTGCCTGGGAATGTGAACTAGGCTCGCACATTTCAGCCCTCAGATCTGATCTTTCCTCAGCCAGGCTGCCTGGTGAACAGCTACAGCTCAGCCAGCAATGGGAGTTCAGAGTGCTTGCAGTGACTGGCTCAAGGTCTCTGTGGACACATCCTTGCTGAGGAGCATCTCAGCTCAGCTGAATTCACTATAGCAAGAAACAGACTGAAAATAAACTGAAGGAAACTATTCTGAAGCGAAAGCAGGGATCAGTCACAACTTTGTGCCTGTCACAAACTGCTGAGCATTTGCTGTGCCACGGAATTGCCTACGTGTATGCTTTTAGCTGGTGGCAAATGCTCTCAATGAGAATTAGCCTGGCCTGCAACAAGGGAAACTTAAATTTAGGTAGTTCTCCTGTGTGTGCTGTGGTTTAAGAGCACACAGCCAGGTGTCCACAGAGGCATGCTTAAGCTGAGGTGCCTGTTCACCAATTGCAAACGGGCTCCTGAAAAACCAAACCATATGAAAAATTCCCCTCATGTGTTGGTCTGGAAAGAAATAGCTTTGTTGTTGTTTCAAAGAATTAGTGAGCCAACAAGGCAAAGCTTTGGAGGTGGTTACTGGGTTTTTACTGGAGTCTCTACGAGCTACACAAAGTCTGAAGACATTGTACGTACAGTACATCTTTAATAAGAAGGGAGCTCACAGTCTACCAAACTCTGCCAAATAAACTTTTAATACATACTGTACTTCACTCAGTAGTTGTCCATCTCTTCTTCATGGAATATCTAACAGCTCTAAAAATATTTTCTTGGAGGAGGATAGAATTATCATTGTTATATATCAATCAAGTATGGTTAATGAAGCAAAGCCAGCATGCTAGTATTGCACAAGGGGAAAAGCCTCCAGAACACAAAGTGGAACAACAAATGCCCTCAAAATTCTGCCGACGGGAACAGGAAGCTCTGGATGCTGCATTGGTAGGATTCGTGTAGCTCTTAGGCGTCCTTGTACCACAGCAGGTTTGCTTTGCCTCTTCACTGCCACATTTCTTTCTCAAACAGGTAGGGAACTTCCAGACCATTGCAAAAAAGGGAAAAAAAAAATTACAGCAGCTGCAGCAAAGTGTGGTACTATTCAATTTCTTGAAGAGTGAGGCTTTTATTTCAAAATATCATATATTAATATATATATATTTCTATATATATATATACTTTAACTGGTATAAAGTAAATTGTAGATCCAAATTTATACTGTTGTTTGTACTTTGTAATCTTGGAAACTTTACCAAAGGAACCACTTTCTTCATTTTTTATTTTCAGCTGTCAAAAATCAGGGCCATTATTTCCACCGAATCCTTTCTTTCACACAGTAAAGCCACTGTTGTTTTCTGGTAAACAGTCAAAGTGCAAATAAGAAATCCATTTGGCTTGTAAATGCTGAGATGGTTTTAAACTTTCAATACTTTGTCCTCATAAATCAGCAGGGCTTTCACTGTCTCCGTGCAGACGTGGGTGCTCTGTTAAGTCCTTGGGTGGATCTGCAGTGAGAAAATGGGAAAGAGTCAGTTATGCATAATATGTTATTTTTTTTAATAGATTCTTTTAGAAAAGAAAGACCCGGGCTCTGTGGCATAGAGCTGATTGATATAGCTGAGTTTAATGCAGTAGTGGAGGGGTGTGTGATTTTTCTCTTAGTGCTGCAAGGGTGTAAAAATTGCAAGAGACAGATCCTGAGCAAGCTCCTGCCTCAGCCTTGGGAGATGCTGGATGTGCATTAACCAGCTGGGCTGGTGGTGCTGGAGAGCACAGAATCATGGATGTCTTGGTTTGACAGGGACACCTTCTACTATCCCAGGTTGCTCCAAGCCCCATCCAGCCTGGCTTTGGACACTTCCAGGGATGGGGCAGCCACAGCTTCTCTGGGCAACCTGTACCAGGGCTTCCCCTCCCTCACAGGGAACAATTCCTTCCTAATAGCCAATCTAAACCTACTGTCTGTCAGTCTGAAGCCATTCCCCTTGTGCTGTCACCTAATGCCCTGGTAAAGAGTCCCTCTCCATCTGCCTTGTAGGACAGCTTTGGGCCTGGGGCTGTGCCCACCTCAGCCTTCCACCCTCCCCTTCCCAGAGGGATTCCAGTGACTTCTGCTGGACAAGACAGGAAGGAGCATCCAGCTTTCAGGTTTGTTTGGAATCCCACCAGCCCACTTTCCCAGAGGACAGGGTAGGAGTCACTGGCCATAGCAGCTACTCCATCTACTCGCCTCGGGTGAGACAACACACCCTGCAACAGACCAAAAACCATTGCTTTTTGTGACTACCACCAAAATTGATCAAAGTGCTGCTCTAACGGCTGCAGGAGGAAACACCAATGCCCAGATGGTTTTTTAGGGTGCTGAAATAAGAGCAACTGACTGACAGCAAAAATAGTGCTCTCAAGGAGATGCTTTTGTTTCTTTCCTGTACTGATACACCCAGATGAGTGCCATGAGGGGTTCAGCCCTTTGCCAGGCATCTGGGTCAGCAATGAAACTCACATTGACTTACGAATATGCTCAGGCTTGGCCATTAAATCAGGCTAAAGATTATTATCTAAGCATGAGGTGATTAAATGCAGAAATATTAGAGCAAGAGAGATTTACACAAGATCCAGCAGGTTCAAATTGAAAGAAACTTTTAACCACCAGTTAAAACTGAAACAAATGGTTTAAACCAGATTAAACCAGTCAAAGCCAGTTCGAAAAAGATCAAACTGGTCAAAACAGGATAAAAATGGAAAAATCAGTTTAAACCAGTTCAAACTGGCTCAAACTGGTCAGAACCAGTTGAGAAGGGTCAAAACAGGTGAAAACTGGTTCAAACCGGTTAAACCTGATCCAACCAGGCTGTAGTACAAGGCCCAGGCTGTGAAGCTGCAGAGGTGCTTCAAGTTGAGCTGCTCTGACCATTCCCAACTGATCAACACATTAATTTCCATCCTCCAGAATATCAGCAGCATCCAGCCTGAGATTCTGCTCTTCTATTTCTACTGGTGCCAGTTGCTGTGCTGAAAGTGGTGATGTGACCTCCAGCAGGTCCTAGTACAGCTCCAAAGCTCCCACATTTTTAAGGAAAGCATTGAAAGTTATGTTCTTAAATAAATTAAGAAAAAAAAAAAAAAAGAGTGGCAAGGGATTAAAAAAACCACATTGAAACTGCTCCAAAAATTGAATGACAAAATTATTTCTTTCCAGTGTTTGTCACCTGCCTGACCATCAATAGAAAGCAAATCAATTTAAGCTGTGAGCTTCATAACTTTGGCTTTAGAAACTTAATTAGTGAGCTATGCTAAAGGGCTAAACACAGAAATAAATGCATGAAAAGGAAGGAATGAAGAATGTGCTGGCAAAGACTTCACTGAGTCTGTTGTCCACCTCCTTCTGACACTAATCAGTACTAATCATATCTGAGACCCAACCATGAAGTTATGCACCACCCTAGAAAATGATACATATTTTATATATACATGTATTCATAATAAATAAACATATATATATAGATACACACGTTTGTATGTGATTCACTGTGGGCCTGGAAGAATGTACTAATGGGTATCTTAATCCCAAGAGTCATAAATGTGAATGTTTTCCTTGTCAGGACAGCAGCTGCCTAACGTAAATGTACTTAGTGTAAGGAAAAGCCTTCATTAAAGCAGTTTACAGTTTACAGCCTATGGAGACTTGCTGTAGCTTTCTGCCTAATCACCACAGAGAGAACTGCGATGTTGACTGATTTGTCTTGTTTCTTCTGCTTTCTTAACTTCCTTAACTACTCAAATTAGACACACATGGCCCAATCTTGGAACCTGGATTGCGGTCAGGGCAGATTACATTGTAATCTCCTTCTCTGCTGCCATCTGAAACGGCAAAAGAAAGGAAAGACAAAGCCTGATTCAGGATCTGATTGCTTCCATTACTTTATATTTATGTTGCTAGACTTGACGCAGCGGTACGGACTCGAGCAAAGTTTCAGGGACTAAGAAGTAGAATTTTTCCTCAGAAAATGCAAGAGACAGTTGCTGAGCACATCATGTCATGTTGCCTTTGTCAATTGGGCTCTGTAATGATATTTTAAAGCAACAAAGCAAAATTCTACTGGAAGCAGCACCATAAGGTACTCCCCTCACAAGCTAATTAAAATAACTCCTGTGGGTAAATGAAGAAATATTTTTTCAGTTATGAGCACTCACTCTACAAGTATTTAATTTAAATGAAATACAATAATGCATACTGAATAGGTTGGACCATACATCTGCATATTAATGAAGCTGCTAAATTTCTAGCAATCACTTCTATCGCCTAAAACTAGTTTATATGATGAGGACTGGGGGAGTTAAGAGAAGGACAGCTTCACTGAAGAAAGCAAATGCCATTCCTCAATTATATAACTTGTAGACAGACTGCAGAAGGGCTGAATTATTGTACAAGATACTTCATGTTGCTTCTTAGTTCTTCTACATCACTTTCTTCCATTTTAACTCGCCATTGGCCTCACTGGAAAGGACATGTAGAGAGTTTGTGGTTTGGGATTTTTTAATTGCACTGCAAGGCACATATATTAGGAAACAATCTTCCAGTGGTGCTGCAGTGGGAAGAGATCAGGTGTGGGCATAGAGTGATTTGCAGGGACAACACTGCAGGAAGAAACTGAATCAAGGAATCCCAGTTCCCTCCATCCTTCCTCCTTTTCTCTGGGACGTCACAAAGAGATCATATGGACCTTGTTTTTTGGGGGCCACTTACTGCTTCCTACAAAGAAAACCTCCCAAGTCAGTAGGTCTCCTGATAATTTAAAGTGTTGGTGTGGCAGGTAGCACTGCTCCAGAAATAAGAAGGGAATGATACAAATCATCCATCCTGGGGTAGGTCCTATGGAGGGAAAGAAAAGAACTCAGGTGGCATGGGGATCAATTAGGGCAAAATCTCCTCCTTCAACAGAAGGCCTAGAAGATATGAAAAATGACTGGAGTTAAGATTGGAGAGAAAGGAAGAATTCAGGAAATCACAATACTAAGCTGCATGTTCCTGTGAATTAGCAACTGGTCATGAATATGTAGAATTTCTTATCAAACAGGGAAAAATTTCTTGAAAATTCACTCTTTTTCATTTAGCAGGTTTCAAAAGCTATTTTCAAATTCACAGAAAATGAAAATTTATTTATTTATAAAAACCTTTTGAGTTGAAAACCATGTAATTTTCTTGGGAAAAAAATTCAATCGTGGTATGAAAATCAGTTAATTAAAACTGGTGATTACAGGTATAGGTGGCAGTTTTAAGACAATGCTTGCGAAACAATTGCACAAGGCAAAAGGAAAGCTAGAGTCTGTTTCAGAAAAACACTTTTATTCCCAAGGTAATCTCATAGTGGGAGTTTAGGCAGCTCATTCACACCCTCTCTTTGCAGCCCTGTCTCTGCCTTTTCCTGGCACGCTGTGGTGAAAGCTGTAGTCACCTCTTGGCCTGTGTTACCTGAACCTGCAGCATCTCAGGAGTTTGTCACTAATGGGTTCGTGGGGCTGGAGCTGCTCTGAAGTGAGACCTGAAGTGCAAACAGGGAGTTGAGTCCTCTGCTACAGCTGCTAATCCAGATGTGGCCTGGAACAGCCAAGGAATGGATACAGGATCCAGCAGATCCCTTTGAGCTAATATTCTTCCCTTTAGCCACCAGAAAGGGACTCAGTGATGTGCATTAGTGTTTTTGTGAGGTGACAATGTCTGTAAGAAAGTGACCTGGTAATTCAGCAGCTCCAACCTGCCAGTTACAACCCAGCCGACCAACCTGATCCATCTGAATTTTCACCAAATGATGGCCAGATGCACTGGCTGATGATGACAGTGATCTTTAAGACTTTTACAGCAGACATGATGATGGAAAATACATGGCTGAGCAGTCATTAGTGATTCCCTTTCCTCTTAAGATCTCCTGGGTGTAGACAGAAAGAAGACTTACTCTGGTGGTCTTGATTTTATTGCCAGTTGCACACATCCATCCAGAATTATCAGGCAACGTCTTACATTCCTCTCCTTCTAGGCAGGGCTCCATCTCACACCACCATTTCCCAATCACTATAGAAGCTAAAAGAGAAAAGACAGTGTTCACAACTATGTTACAGCGAACAAATCTAATTAAATAATATCCCAAGGGTCTAACACTGCAGTTAAAAGGCAGAGTGTCCCTTCAACTGGAGTTCAGTTGTAAGGATTTCATATTTAATTACTTGTTTGGCATCCTATATTGCCTAAGACAGTGCAGCCTCTTCACACAGGAGATCTTGTCTGCTCCCATGCTGGGGCTGCAGGGGATGCTGTGATGGCAGAAATTCTGCTGCAGACCAAAGGACCATCCAGCACGACAGCCCCTCTCCCTGGGCGCCAGCCTGATCTTCATGGACACGTACAAGAACGAGGCAAGTCTGAAGAGATTTCCTCAGAATATTCTCCAGGTCTTCAGGACTTCTGGCTCAGTGTACTCCAGATAAAACTGTGTCTGCTTTGCTTTCAGGACCTGCAGCTGGATTTTTTTTACCGTAAATCTGTCCAGAATTTTTTTGACCCACAGAGACTTTTAGCTTTCCCAGTATCCCATCACAGGCATCATCACAACTAGAAATAGAGGGTAAGGTACTACTGAACAGCAGCAGAAGCTGTTTGTTGAAACACAATTATGAATTTTATAGAAACCATATCATCTCTAGAAAGAACTTTTAATTTCCAAATATTTAACATTGTAAATAATAGCAGTGCTTGGACCCTGTTGTTCAAATTTAATTGGCACATATGTTTACAACCTTGAATGTACCTTAATGAAGTTTCTTGCCTGGGAATTGGTATCTGACTATATCCCTAACTGTATCTTAATGACATTTTTTGTCTGGGGATTTTGATAAACTTTAGCTAACCTTGCAACTGTGATGAGTTGGCTCATGAGTGCCTCTTTCTGTGGTTTGCTTTCTCTGGCAAGAATTAATTTCATGGTTGCACTCAGGAAGCCTGTCAAAGCTTTCTGCGCAGTCACTCAAAGAGAGATGCTTAACCCATTCATGTCATCCCTCATGGCTGCTTCAAGTCCACAAAATACCTTTGAAGCAGCAGCCTACCTTATATATATATATATATATATGTTAATATATACATACACACCAGCTGACTGCCATTCAGCTCTGGAAAATACCCTGTTGTGCATGCATTGATTTAAGGACATTGCAGAACTCATAATTAAATTCTTGATGCAGAATTGAATAGAATAGTTCAGTTTGAGGGGCCCTACAACCATCACATAGCTCTCAGTGTTGTCTTTCCTGGTTCTTCCCATAGCTTATGTCTGATTTTTATCATTTCTCCATATATATAAGACACAGAAAAAGCCCTTTACACCTGTGCTGACAAGGCAGTTTAATGATGCTATTCACACACCTTTTTCAGAAGGGTGTCATTAATGCCTCTAACAGTAGAGAAAAAAGATCTCTCTCTTTGCTCTTCATGAAAAGGCACGAGGGCTGAATCTGTGCTCTAATAATAGATTGTGCAGTGGGCAAACTGAAAAACCATATCCTGCTAAATACTGGCCTTCACAGCAATTATCAGAGCAGAGCATCCTCAGGATGCATGAGTAGAATCCTGTGACATGGAATCAAAAGTGAGGATCATAGTTATTTCCTAGGAGCAGTGCTATAGCATTAAATACCCACGGAGAAGGATCCTGTGGTGAGAGGCACTAAAACCCACAAACCTGAACGGCCTGGCCTGGGGAGTTTGCAGTGTAAGCCAGAGATATGAGATGAATACAGACTGAAAGGCAGCATGGAGAAGCAATGCTGTTCATAGCAATTAAAACCATCTCTCTACTTATTTATTGATGCTGTTAAATACAGCCCAAGTATTCAGACCTTGACCTTGAAAAATAATCCAATGGAAAGTTAGTGCTGAACCTCAGTGGCAACTGATTCATGTAGTGGTGTACAGGTTTTAGTACATACAAATATAAATATATATATATATGTTTATTAATTTGTGATCACAGTACAATTACACGCAGGTGTCCATCAGTGAGCACCCTCACCCGGGCTGAAGGCCAGACTCCTTTTATAATGGGGAAAACTAATGGGGGATCTTTGCAGATGAAAAGCTCCTCTTTGTCTCCAACATGTAAGCAGGCAAAAGTAAGGCCCTTTGTAAGTCTGAAGCACTAAGCTCACTGTGGTCTAGTCCTCAGCTCCACACCATGGCAGGGGTGTCCAAAACACAAAGAAAATGGTTTTCTCTGAATCTTGTGTTTATAGTTTTTCTCTTCTGTTAAGATCCTCTTAATCTTTAGGACCAACTGTCTGTCTTGGGCACTGCTGATCCTTTGAGTTCCACTTGATTTCAAAGTTTTACACCTCCAGTTCTGTTCAAAGAGGGAGGAAAAAGCTTTAAAATGAATCACAGTTTGCAGCATTTGAGATTGGGCCCACCTGTACGAGGAGGGGGGAAGACTTTCCCCAGGGAACTCTCTGTGTTTAGGTTATGTCACTCTGAGATGAGCTGAAGCAGTCGTGTGAGAAAGGGAATTGCTCAAGTTAAGATGCTTCCCTTCAGGGTGGATTTTATTCAAGAACTCCCAGATCCCGAGGAGCCTGAGCTTCTCAGTGACCCGAACCACTCACTCTGGGTGAGAACGACAGATTCCTGTTAATCACCAGGCAGCACAGGCTGTGAGTGCTCACATCACGCTGAATTAGACACCTGCAACGTTCTGGAGTGCTTCTCATTGTGTTCTTCTCACTGTCTGGGGAATACACAAGAGTTTCCTCATGCAAGGCTGGATCGACTGAGACAGATCCCTCTGCCACAGGGAAAGGAAAAGGATGTGGGATAGAAGAGTCTTGACTACTCCTGCTTTGCTTGTGTTTTGTTTCAGTGATTTTTTTTTTTCCAATCTCCTGCTAGATTAAACAAGGGATTGCTTACATCGGAACTATTTTCAAGAAAATGCTTCTTTTAAAAGAATATTAAACTCTAAACATATCACCAATGGACTTTGGGAAAAAAGGCAACTTTCTTCAGGAAATTCTCATGATTTCTTTTCCATGCCAATTCACACTGTTTTCAAAATCTTTGTTTACAAGGCCATAGAATAACTTTGATCAAAATAAAACTTTTTATTTTGATTTAACTTTTGATGTATTTAGCCTGCATGGATTAACACAAAAAAAAGCATTCGGTTGAAATGGCATTTGCTAATCGTGTGCTCCTGAGAAATAAACTACAGATAAGAAATCTGGAGATCAGATAGAACACAGGGAAAAAGCAATAGAATAGCTCATATTTTCTCATGTTCACACAATTCTATTGCATTCTAAAGTACATTTGTTCCCGAACATACTGCCCAAAGCCTTAGGTGGCTGCAGGGAACTGCCAGTTTAGCTTGGATTCAGTGGGATTCAGCCTTCAAAGTTCACGAGAACCTTTGGAGGTCGCACAAGGGTAGTGACCGTGCTTTGATGTGCTCTTGTGCATCATCTGGAGCACAGGGTTTTGATGCATGAAGGCAGCTGGCTGAGGAAGCTTTCCCCTTGAATTTCAGTATCAAAGTATTCTATTAAGGGGCAGTAGAAATGCACTGAACACTTCCATGTATCTACACCTAAAAGATAAACACGGAAACACTAATCCTTCAATCATCTTCCTCTTGAATCAAAGAAAGTTTGGAAAAAACACACAATCCATTTGATTAAAGCTGCCTGTTGAAACTCCTGAATTTATTATGTTTCACATTTCTCAGTCTTCAAGTTCTTGCATTAAACTGAAGCTGCTCAGTTTCTCAAAGCTGTTTCACAGGTGATTAACAGGACATGGACAAAGAAAATGTGCACACACAGCCCAGACACTCGCAGGCACTTGCTTCTGACATGTGTGCCACTCCTGTGTATAGAGAAAATGCAAAGATATATATTTTTTTTCAGATAAAATCCTCCCTAACTTTTCTACATTTGTATTTTGGAAATTGACTTAAAAACATGACAGACTCTATAAGGCAATAAGCATAAAGACATTATATTTAACAATAAGACCATCCTCACAGAGTAACAGATAACTTTAATTCATATTTATGGAATACCCTGAAATATGAAAACAGAGCAAAGTGTCATCATGCATTTTTCAACAGTTTAGAGGGAACATGCTATGTATTAAAATGTTCCCAGATTGCTTCTGCGGTTGCCATTATAAAGCCACAGCAGCTCTCTTTTTGCCTGTGATAAAGTGCACACATTTTGTTTATATAGAAACAGAATACAAAGGAATGGAGATATTAGATTGTGGTTCCTCCCGATCATGGGTATCGTGTTACTGCAAAGAATAAGAAGCAGAGCTCATTTTCAAAACCAGTATGACACTCATTGCAGGATGGGAAAGTTTTCCCTGCAAGTAGAGAGTATTCCGTTTTAATCTCGTTTCCACCAGTGAAGATTGATATAAATAAAATTTAAATAGAGAACACATTTCACAGATGTCAGAAGTGAAAAAGACTTTGTCAGCTTAATGAAAAGATATCAATTTTCTCCACTTTATTCAATATATTGTGAGTCATTTTCTAAATGGATTAGATCAAAGGGAAGTTCAAACTCCCTGTGAGAGATTCTTTCGCTGATGGAGATTTTGGCAATAGCAACAGCACAGAGGTGGGTAAAATCTTTCAAGTAGTTTGGGGGTTTTTTTGGAAAAAAAAGGATATAAACTAGAATGGGAGAAGCTGTAACCCTGTGCTCACCTACTCCTTATACAACAAAATCTCAGAGAATTGAATGAGACAAGCAGTTTCTCTTAGTTTATTGGGATGTCATGGGGAGCAGAATGAATTACAGGGGTGGGAACACACTTTCTGGGAGGATGAGGAAACTGGACTGAAAGAAAGTGTCATCTGAAGGGTTATGTATTTCATAAACACACTGAGACAGCAGCCACTCCAGGCGCTGGAGAGCAGTAATCTGATAAGTTAAAGAATACAAATCCGAAACAAAAGATTTCAGGTTGAATATTGCTAGCTGGGAGAAATACAGAATGTTTCCTACAGGGAGTCCAAACTATCAAACTCTCTGCTTTAATTCAATCTTACTCAATTTTGGAAGTATCAATCTAATGCTCCTGCAGTGCAATGCTTCACAGACTTTGATAACAGACCTCTCATAGCTCTGGGAAAATGGACATTTCTCCTGTTTAAAATACAAGCTCAATGCAATCAGTCTGGCAAGTGGTGTCTCATATCCCTAATTGACTCAAATTCAGTCTTGCTGAGTTAATTTAATATTTTTTAATTGTAGTAAACATTAAAAAGACATCAGCATACTAAACTTATTACTTTAACACTCTGATCTTTGCAATATTTTCCAGGTTTTTAAAAAATGTTTTATGAATCCACTGACAGAGTTGAAAGAATTAAAGATTTAATTTTTTTTCCATTCAGAATTCTTGGTTCTCCATTGCAAAATATTCAGCAGCTAGAGTAAGATATTTTTAAGGGTGTATTATATGTCTGAACAACGCTGTTGGCTGCACCATTAAATATGAAAGGGCAGATTGGATGCAAAGAATCCACAAACAATTTCCTTTTAAGATCTGCATAAACCAAGCAAAAAAGGGTGATAATTTGACAGCATGGGAAGACTCACCAGTGAAAAACCACTTACACTGCCATTTCCTAGCAGCCAACATACTGTTAGGTGAATTAGGAAAAATGACATAAACACGTTGTGTATTTCCCTCCTAACAATGTGACCAATAGAGGGGTGGTGCCTAATGGCCTGAGAAGCAGAAACTCCCAAGGCTTGTTTAATCCCAGCTCTCCTTCCCACTTTTTCTATTACTACAGGTAAATCATCCCTTTGCTATGCCAGTTTTCCATTTGCAATTTCATTTACTTAGGAGGATGAGTTATTCTTGCCATGCTTCTTTGTATGCTCCCCTCTGTCTCTCTTACCCTGCTGAACTTTAACATTGAATTGCAGGAGTTGGGGACTGACATTTTTTCTCCATTTGTACAACTTGAAAAATGGTTTTCTCAGGTGCTATGAAAATAAAACATAACATTAAAATTATGTGAAGTGCTGCCAGAATGTCCTTAAGCACTTTCCTGCCTTTGAGCTGAACGGAGATGGTCTGTTAAAGAGCAGATTTCACACAAAATAGTTTAGATTTTGCCAAGGAATTTCTAGCCCTCAGTGCTGTTCAGCTTGGGAGTGTCAAATGCTTCGGCTTTGTCATTTTTCCATGTCCCTTTCTTTGCACCTCTGGAAACAACTGCTGCTTAGACATATGGCTGAGGGGCATCCACAGCTGAAGCAGGACCAGGATTCCTCATGGGCAGCACCTTCATGGTGAGTGAATGTGCATCTTCGGTTCCCTGAGTCCAGTGACAGTGACAGTGCCCAGCTCCTCTGAGCACCTGTGGAGTGTGCCCAGCTGTTCAGAGGTGAAACACTCTGATTTGTTAACCAGGCACACAGATAAACACCCAGATTTGAAGAACTGTAGAGTTTGCAGAACCATGTTCTGAGACAGGTAGATCTCAGCAGCAATGACATGGAAAAAAAATCAAAATGTTTCTTAGCCCCTCACAGTTCAACTTGTGAGATCTTTTCAAAGTCTGGGATTTCAGGTAATAGAAAAACGGAGCCAGCAGAAGCTGACAGGCTGGGATGCCTCTTGTGGCACTCCTTCAGGAGGTGCCAGCAGGTCCCAGGCCAGTTGGGCTGGCAGCTGGTTCTCAACCCCGTTCTCATTTGATAAGCCTGTACTCAAAAAGTGTCGTAGGCTTTTTTAAACTGTAATTATTCCACATTTCACTGAGCTCAGACATGACTAAAGCTTGACACTTTTTCTCTTGAAGTCATGGATCATAGTTGATATTCCAGCTGAACCCTCAGCACATTATCTATCAGGAAACTTGATTTCTGCAACGGAAAGGCAGAGCAAGCCTCTGCAAAACAGATTTTTGTAGATATCTGTGGCAGAGAGAAAGGACATGAAATGATAAAATAAATCATGTATGATAACCTTGTCTCCTCAAAAGTGCACAATGTATTCTATGACCTTCCACAGTGCTAGGACACATTGTTATATTTTTTCTTGGAATTTCCTGAATTCTTGCACAGCAACATAATATCCAAGGCAAGCATCAAGCTGCCAACTTTATTTATAGTTTTACGTGTGTGAGTTTATTGGTGGTTGGCAGAACCTCTCTGCAAAGACAGTGGGGCATTTGAGAGCAACCTGCTGACACTAATGAGTGCTAATGAGACTGATGAGAACGTGAAATCCGACATTCAGGGAGCTGATGGGAATGCAGGTGACCGAGGAACCCCTCCCAACCTGTCTGGGGACCTTTTGCAGGTTAGGGAGACCCATTGCTGCTATTTATTACTGAAGTTTGGAACTGAATCCACCCTTTTCTGCAGAACAAAGCTGAGAGCAGGCTGCTAAAATATTTCTGCACTGAAGCAGTGTTATTTACACCCTTTGAATGGCTTCAGATAACCTAGTGAAAGCTTAATCTTATTGTTACCTATTTAATGAAATTCCAGTGAAATGCAACATGTTTGTATATACTTGGAAAGACAAAAGGAAGCTACTTATAAATATTCACAGACATGTTTCAGACCAGGGTTGAGGACTGGTGTGCCACCAAAGAAGTCCGTCTTCATGCAGTGGTAATGTTTCAGGAATAATAATTCATTAATAAAGTAAATGAATGAATTGAAATGCAGAGGGAGAAGAGCCAGGCTGTGAGAGGGAGATTATGGGGGTTGTGGGTGGCCTTGCCTTTTATTCCTTCATTGCTGCTGGGACCCTAAATCATATATATACACACACACATATATATAAAAACTATCAATCTGTGTTTAGTGTGTGATCCAACAGTTACTGGAGAAACAGGGAAAAAAACCCCTCCGTTTTTGCAGACTTCAGACCAAATCTGGTGTCTGTAAAAGTTGCCATTTGCTCAAACATGAATTCCCTGAGCTGTGGGTGTTGGGTTTGGGGATGTGGAAGGGAAAAGCTGCGAGATGGGCTCGGAAGGGTGAAAATCTATTGTGAAATTGTGACTGAATGAGGTGCCAGAATCACAGCCTAGCAGCAAAGCACTCTGTGAAAGAACACTGGAAATGAATAAATTATATATCTGTAATGCATTTATAAGGCATAACAAAGCATGCATAATATAGTGGAGAGTTATCAGTTATGAAATTAAATTCTGGTGTACCACTTGTGTTTAAACTGTGTAGTGTTTCTCTCATTACCAGAGAAACTCTTGTTAACAGAGAAGATTCCTGCAAATAAATATACATAGAAAACTCTTCCATTGAATCTACAGAAATTAATAGGATATAATGTGATTATGTGTCATTATGAATGAAAAACACCTTTTTTTTGGTATTTTGTCTATGTTTTTCCAGTGAAAAATGGTTTGTACTGTGGTTTTCTTTTTGACTTGAAAGCTATTATATTGTCCCTGTCTTCCTCTGTGAAAAATGCTAAGTCGTCCGTGCTTTAAAGACCTGTGGCTGGAACTCCAAACTCATAAAATGTTGAAATACGTGGCTGAGATTCCAAGTGTCTCTGCAATAGTGGGGGTTGTCAGATGGGTGCCTGCTCCTGGAGAAACAAGGGAGGGCAGGAAAAGTGGCAAAAGAACAGAAAACATGAAAGAACCTGAGCAGTAAAAGGGTAAAAGAGAGCAGGTTTAGATTGGATATTGAGAAGAAATTCTCCCCTGTGAGGGTGGGGAGGCCCTGGCACAGAGACGCTGTGGCTGCCCCATCCCTGGAAGTGTCCAAGGCCAGGTTGGATGGGACTGGGAGCAACCTGGGACAGTGGAAGGTGTCCCTGCCATGACAGGGGATGGAATGGGATGGTCTGTAAGGCCCCTTCCAGCCCAAACCATACTGTGATTCTATGATTCTATATTTCTCCTAAAATCTGGATATCAAGGAGTTTTTGGGAAAAGAGACTGCGAAGAGGCGTGAAGTACGTGAACCCATCTGCTATTCTCCCCTTAAAATGGACAGAAAGTGGATAATAATCAGAGCTGGAAGATTCCTGAAGCAAAATCCCAGGGGAGGGTGGGAGCAGCCTGTTGCCTCTTTCTGTATCCACCAGATAACTGGAGTCCAGCTCCAGAGATTTGTTTATTCCAACCTCCACCAACCCAAACCCACCCTGCATGGGGTCAGGTGCCCTGTGCTCTCATTGCAGCAATGATTCCATGGGAAAGGAAAACGAAGGGAGGTTTTGATGTCCTAATGATGGCACTCTGAACTTGCACGTGGTGTTTGCCTCTTTATGCACAGTGGTACCAAAAAGCAAATGTCTTGAGCAGGTAGTGTAGTTAACTTGCAATTACCTCTGCTGGGAAAAGACAATAAGGCCCAAACCCTCTTCCATGAATTGGGAATTGCTGTGGTATAAATAACACACCTACAGAGCACTCACATCTCCACAGTCCAGAAGAGCACACTTCAAAATCTGTGTGGAGGAAGCTGTTTTCAAAGGTTAAGTTAAATGAGCCAACTGGCACTACACAAGGTAATTACTGATTTATTAAAAGTGCTGTATTCATTCAGCTATCTTTGCTCCGTGATGTAAGACAAGTCTAATTTTGTTTCAAAGATTAAAAGAACATTTGTTTTTTTGTAAACAAATCCCTAGCTGCTATTACAAATTACATCATGCATAATCCTGACATGATAGATTGGGAGATATTTCAGTGCAACAATGCCAGTGCAATTGGACCAAGAACTGCGAGACTGAACAAAAATTGATGAATTGAGCACACCATATTTTGTATTTCATATCATGGCTTAATTACTGCTTCAATATGCATGGAATAAGAGAAGTAACTCAATTATAAAATCTTATCAGCAAGACTTACAAACAGTGAAATTCATGTGTGGATATTAAACTGACCTTAACTGACAAGCTTTCCTTTGAAACGATGTTTTCCTTCAGTGCTCATAATGCTTATTTACTCTGAGACCTTTTACAGAGCTGAGAAGTCTTTTAATGGGCACTTTAAATTTCATGGCCACGTTGGTATTGGCACAGCTCATGTCTTTTTGCCTTGGTTCAATTTAACTCTGAGTTGTATTGTTTTAAAAGATCAAAATTCACCACCATTCACAGTGATATTTCTTCTCTTTTTTTTTACCTTGGAAGAGCCCCTGGATTTCACTTCTAAGTAACTCTTTGCTACTAATAATTTATACAATGACCTTACCCTGTTGTCCTTAGAGTGACTAATCCTGAATTTATATAAAGATCATTATTTTCATTATAATGCACAAGATGTGCTCTTGAAAAAATAAGTATGTGCAAAGAGCTGTGAGCCTCAGACTCCAGGTACTCCAGGAATCTCATGCCCACCCTGCTCAGGTGATTCTCAGCTATGAAGCTGTAAGCTCTGTTCTCATCACTACAAAAGAGAGTTTGTTTTTCACAAACATCTGTCCTTGTTCTACTTGATCTCATTAATGCTCATACAAAATGAATGTACGTGGAGCCTGAGCGTGCCCAGCGCAAGCTCTTTACAATTATGAGCATGAATCAGTGGAAAAGGTTTTGCAGAATATGTTCAGCTCTGCCAGTTGCAAAATGTATGCAAGCAGGAGCCCTTCAAAGAGAAATAGCTAAACAAAGACACTGGGAATTGCTATAGTTACCAGAAAAATGAACAGAAAGCTTTAGATGAAATTTTATGATTTTATAATTCTCTAATTTTACAATACTCCCTTCCTCCATCATTTCAAAGCACCTTAAAATAGAACGAGGTTGAAATAGCTGGGTTTTCTTTCTAAATATTAATCTTCAAATATACCTGATCAAATAGGAAAGATAATTGCCTAGTGAACCCCCTAACTCTGGTATTATGTTGCAGTCCTCAGACTTCATATTTCTTCTTTCTGCTTTAATAGGGATCACCAATAGAAGAGAAGGTGAATGGACAAGAGAAGCAGGTTAGAGGAAAAGTGCTGGGAAAGCTGTAAGGACTGGCTGAGTGCAGCTAATCTGAGCTGTCACTGCTCAGAGAGCTGAGCCCGTCTCTACAAGTGCTCTGGTTTTATCAACCAGCACCTCAGGCCACGCTCTGAGGCTTCACAGCAGGAGCCCCTCCTGGTCTGTCCTGTATGACCACAAACTGACCTTAGCACATTTTCATGGAATCCACGTGCCCACCTCATGAGGCTCCTTGAACACAGGACAATTTAGAAAGAAGCCCATGGTGAAGGGGCTCACCACCAGACATCTCTTTTTCTTGAATCCATTTAATTATCCATTACCCAGATTCTGCAGAAACCCTACTGTCCTGGCTGGCACCTGCCATTTATAATGTGCAATGTCCTCGACAGCCAGACTTGACCATGGGCACAGAGAATGGGACCCAAAAGATGGGGATGCCCACAAAGTGACTCTTCACCTTACCCACCAACACTGCAAAACTGAGAGCTCCAATAGGAAGCGTTCTTCGATCCAGAAAAAATTTCCAGAAAAGTTTATCCAGAGAAGTTTTTTGCTATTCTGCCACTGATGTCATTTTTTAAATATAATTTTTTTTCCCAATTTTGATTCATCTAAGAAATCCCCTTGCACTGCTCAGGCTGATCTGCCATAGACTCTCAGGGCTGATATTCTTTCCAGCACCACTTACAGTATCTGACTTCTCATTCGATCAATCGATCTGTGTGAGTGATTCTCCTCTCACTTCAGCCCTCTCCTGAGCAGCAATCCTTCCCCTTCTGCTAAGTAATTCAGTCTTCACACCTGTGACACCAAAGTTGAGGCTGGAAACTGATGGCTCCCCAAAAGGACTGAGCACAGCTAAAGGAATGGTCCCATACTCAGCTGTGTCACATTTACTACAGACACTCTAAGATACAAATGTTGTTATCTCACTTTGACCTTTAGGTGCTGATTTTTGTGGTTTTTGCTGCTGTTTAGACAAATTGCTCCTATCCCAGACCTTGTGATGACAGGCAGCTGAAAAGGCTTTCTCACAAAAGGCAGTCTTCAGGGTTCTTTAATTTAGCTTTCAATGAAGGCAGAATATAATAATTTATTATGAGCTCCTTTTGCATGGGCTTCCTCAAATATTTATAAACTCATTTAAATAATTAATACAGGAGTTTTAATAAACTGTTTATATTCACAAAAGGAATGTAATTTACAGAAAGGACAGTTCAGGTGCTAGGAGACATGGGTAGACCACATGAATTAAAAATAATGGCTTGCATCAAAAGTTTATGTGACCTTTCTACAAGTTGTCTAAAGTTGCTTTCCTGGGGTGAAAAAATGCTTCTATTGATCTGGATAAGTTGTACACTGCACAGGCTATTTTGGGGAGGGAAAAAGAGCAACTTTTTATTAACCTGGGGAGTGTCAAGATCAAATTTTACCCCAAGAAACAAAATATATTATATTAAGCATGTCAGTGTGTCTCCTTTTCTTTTTTTTTTTTTTTTTTTTGAGAAATTTTTGCTACACACTATTTTCAGGAAAGAGAAAAAAGTTTTTTATCCATTGGAACAAGTTTGCCTTTATCCCTGCAGCAGGCCATTATTTAATCAAGCATAAGCTATCCAAACCAGCCTGCGACCATCCTAATATGGATAATAACAATAAAATCCTATTAACAAAAGCAATTACTTCACAGGAATGCAGCCAGTTAGAGCTTTCCCAGCCTGCCTGGGCATCACTGGTTTCCCCTCTCCACCTCTGGAGCTGAGTTAAGCACACAGTTTTTGTAGGGGAGCAGCTCTCTCTCCATCTGTTTGCTCCCACAGATCCTGTTCCGTCGGGGTGTGGGGTGTTTAGCTTGTGCTGAGCAGAGCAGGTATCCAGGCATGGCAGGGCTGTAAGGCTTCAGGGAAGAACTTTCCTGCCTTCCCTTCCTGAGAAACCAGCCTGGGCCTGATGCTTGACTTCTGCCCTACGACCTTACAGCACCACAAAAAAAGAGATTATTACATTCCATCCTTTAGCTGATAAGTAATTGCTGGTGCTGGCCCAAGGCAGGTCTCTCAATATGTGTGTGGGAGAGGCTGCCTTTCATCCTGGAATCATTTATGCTCTTCAAGGTCACCTTTAGACTTTGCAGGAACCACCGGAGCACATGCAGCTGGACACAGCTCTGTCTGAAGCTGCTGCAGGTCCACGAGCCCCTCCTGCACTGGCTCTCCCTTGTTCCAGCTGCCATCCCTTTGAGATACCAACTACTCAACTCCTTTCACTGCTCCAGGCAGCGCCAACTCAAAGTCATATCATGAACACCAACTTTTCACACAGAAATAGGAGGAGGAAAGGAGGCAGACTTTTTTCCCCCCTCTCTTCTTTTTCCCCTCACCTCATCTATGTAAGCACAACCTCCCCCCCCCCCATCACTTTTAGAAAGGCAACCACAGCTATTTCAAATACCAAACAAACCCAAGCTTATCTTGTAACTTCTTCTGCTATCTTAAAACTCAGGGGTGCTATGTTCTGCAAACACCTCCTCTTTGCATCAACCACCAGCAACCTCCAGCTCCAACCCTGGAGAGAGAGCTGGCAACTAAACCAAGGCAGATAGCAGGGAAGGAGAGCAAAGTATGCAAATTTCACTGGGCACACTATAATTACTAATTCATAGCAGAACAGATCACAGCATTTCACGCTTATCCCATGTAATTCAGTCACAGCAGTATTCATTTTACCATTAATTTTAATAGAATAATTACCTTGATAAAGAAGAAAGAAACTACTGTTAGAGGGTCAGATCCTCAGGTGGGGAAGATATGGTGATTTATGCTAACTTGATGGATTTTGTAATCTTCTTTTTTCCTTCCCTTGAAAGGAATTCAGTAATTGACTAGTTGCCAGACTTACAGAGATAATCTATGCTAAATGAAGCAAAATAAGAAGAAATGGGGAAGCAAAGAGGTGCAAACAGTTAATGGTAAAATTTACATACCTGCATTTGAATGTTTATGCATGTGCCTGCCTGGCAGACACACACACACACACACACACACACACACACACACACTCGTGCCTAAACAGCCAGTTCCCAGTTCATTCCCAACGCTGTCTGGCAGCAGAAACAGTTCCCATAGTGACACACAGTGCTGAATTTATAATGCTTTGTGTCCAGATTCTGCTCTGCAAAATGGCAAAGAGGTTGGGATTCCAATAACATCCTTTTTGAATATTAGCAGATGGAGGGGTTTAGAGTATGAGCTGTATTAATGACCTACAAAATAAGGTGCAGGCAGCTATATTTATATTATTATCTCAAGAACCCAGAGAGACCTGCAGACCACTTAAAAATTTTGCTCTTGGTCACCAGAAATTTTTGATAGGAATACTTCATAACCCGCAGCTGCCATAGTTCATGAATTTTTGAGAATAAGCTTACTCCTTACCCTCCTGCCACTTGCTGCCCTCACAACAATTCTATCTTTTCTCCTGTTTCTCCTGACACTTTTATTTCCTTGTTGTTTTTCTTCATTCTCCTGGCTCATGGGAGCAGATCTGTCTTTTGTCTGGAATGGTGTGTCAGAGAGGAGGCAGAAGTTAGAACTTGCCACCAGGAGCTGCTGGGCAGCTTCTGCATCTGCCTCTGGTCATTAGCATCTTCAGCTGCTGTAATTCAGATACTTCAAGGTGCTGCATTATATTACAATTAATTGCTTTGAGAATTACTGAGATTAACTGAATTTATGGCTCCATCCTGGAGTATGTGTGCTCTTGTTGTGATTAAGATAATGTGTTGCTTGAAACAGAAGTTAAAATACATGTCAATTTTGGCAGTCAGCAGTGTCGTCATTGAAGTTTTTTACCTCCAAAAAAATAAAGAAGAATATCAAGATAATTGTTTCCTTTCTCTCTGCTAGGGTTTTAAATTCAACTGTTTTATTTCAAGGTTCTGTTTAAATTGAAAGTACTGCAGCATTATATGCAAAGAGAAATCAATCTCAGAGGGGGAAAAAAGAAGAACCAAATATAGATTAAAAAGCTGCCTCTCCAAAGGTTTTGAAATATGAGAAGCCTGGCTCTGCATGTAAGATTAATGACAGCTACGTGTGTGATGAATAGTTCAGCTCAAATCAGGGGAAAGTTTTACCCTAAGTATCTGCTGCTCCAAATGTTGAGGCCCTGATATCACCCAGGCCTGCAGCAGGAGCGCTCCGCGTCCTGATTGTCCCGCTCTGCACAGAGAAGGGAACAACAGAGAGAAATAATACCCATGCTTATAATCAACCCACATCACTTCATGACAAAAACATAATTTCTCTCCCTGGATATCTCTTTTTCATTATTTTTATACGTGGTAATATATCGGCTTTGTTGGCTTCTTGTTAAGAAACGCAGATACGGCACCGGTGGCAGAGGCTTCGCTCACATCGCGGCTCATGAATGGAGTTATTCTTGTGCTTTAAATTGTAACTATTTTTCTAAAGAATGGACAAAATGAATATTCAGTTACTATGCATTCAGGGCCTCAATTTGTGGCCAGGGAGCATTCAAGGCTTCAGTTCTGTGTTGGGAGCTCATGGGGAGACCTTCCAGCTCTGCCTTGCAGGGAGCAGCAGCCCTGGCCAGGGAAATGCAGAAGGGCTTCTGCAAGGAAGGGCCTTTACTGGCTGATGTGCTTCAACGTTTTGTATTTTAATGTAAATGAATTATTCAAACACTATCAGATTTTTTTTAAAGCAGATGGAGATAGTCAAATTAGGACAGCTTTTGACCTCCAAAGACTTTTGTAGTAATGGGGAGGTTCATGCTGCAGCCAAGCTTGTGTCTCATCACACCAGAGCACTTTCCTGTGTCTTTTCAACACTTCTACTGCAAGGATCTCAAAGCACATTTCAGGCCCTACCTTGACATTGTAAAATCCTGCCAAGGTAGAAGGGAAGGTATATTCTTGTCCCTGGATCACTGTGGATTGTACAACCTGCTCTGAAGGACATGGGAGAAAATGGTAAAAATATCCCTGATCCTTCAGTGAAAATATTGGATTGTATTTGTGTTCTCTGCCAGAGAGAGAAGCAGAGGCAATCCTTTCCACTTTCTGGGGGCAGAGGAATAGAAAGGCACTCATGAGTTCCTTAAGAATATCTGTAAGATTTTATCTAATAACAACAATACTAAAAAATCTGATTCCAGAGAAATCTCTTAATGTACACATGCACATTCCTTGTTACCGTTTGGGAGGAAATTCTTCGAAAGCTAACAAGTTATGTATATATATTTTTTACACGCATTGTATTTGGTCTTATTTTTAAATGGAATAAATATGAGAAAATTAATTGTATAGGTGGCGCTTTTTGTTTTAAATTGTAATTTTAATTTAGAAAACCACCGAGGGCAAGTTGTTTAGGTGCCCAAACATGGAATTTAGGTTACTCAGTGCAAGCCCTCAGTCTTTGAAAGTTAGTTCCAGAATACCAGTTTGCACTAAGGGGAGAGAGGGAGGAGCAGGCTGTGTCTGCACCTCCAGCAGTGCAGCAGAGATGTGTTTGTGTTCTTCAGCAGCCTGCAGCACCCACCAAAGCATCACTCAGCGTGATGCCAAATGGCTTCTCTTGATGTAGACCTGAAAAAAAACCCACTCAGGATGGGAAAGAAAAACATTTAGACAACCAAACAGCTGCGAAATGGATTACACACAAATATATATCTATATCTATGTATCTAATTCTGTGGTTATTTTTCAGGGCACTGAAAGAGATGGGCAGCAGGGACACACCTTTACAGCATCAACCCCCCATGCAGAGGTGCTGGGAGATATCACAGTAAAGCCAAATCCCAGCAGCACTTCAGCAAGAGCCTGCTAAACTCTGGTGAAGCCAAAGGGAGTCAGATCAGCACACAGACAAAAGAACTCTGTATTTAATATCCCTAAGGGCTTGCCTGGGACTGGTCTCTCAGCAGAGAACACTGCATTACATTTGTGTCCTGCAAGGGAACAGTAACAAATGGAACTATTAGAAAGGGCCACGGATGCCACCTCTGTCATTTTGAAGAAAACTAGAATTGTAAGAAGGCAGCCACACTGTATGCAAATGAGGGTCTAAATGTACTGGAATAAGATTGAAGAGTTGACATTTAAATTGCAAGGCTGACATTTTTATGCATTTTTGCATGCAGGCTCTCACGGCTCCGTGGGCAGATGGAGGGTAGGAATGAGCAGGTGATGCCATCACCTTCTGATGGTGGCTTGCAAAGGCAAAAAAGAGAAATTGTTATTTATGGCAGTGCTGAACATATCTTTATAAAATGCACTTGCTTATCATTCAGGACAAAGATGTGGAAATCTCCTTGTTTTGCTGAAACTCTTGTGCAAATACATGGCAGGGTTTCACACTCATATTTCCAGTGATGCGCTATAAAGACCTTTCCATTGCCAGCCTGTTACACAGTTCTCCTGCAGCCATCATTTGTTAGTTCTGCCGGCCATGACACTGATGGCAGAGCTTCTTCCAGAAACTGAAATTTCCCTTCAGCTCCCCTTCAGCAGAGTCCAAAGGTCTTACACCTGCCGCTACTGATGTTTTGAGAAACTCCAAAGTGCCACCAAAACCCTCTTCAGACTGAGTGACAAGACAGAGTTGAAAACACTTTATGCATGGAGTCAATGCACTAGGTTTGAACAGTTATGCAAAGAATATATTATCTTTGCCTGAAACTCGCCAAACTATCTTGTAAAACCTCTGAAGAGCTGGATTTTTTGGCAGGTTACCTTTTCTTGTTTCTTTTGGGTTTTGGGGGTTTGTTGATTTTTTTTGTTGTGTGGAGGTTTTGGGTCATAACTAGAGTTACTGTCTGGTATAATTTCTTAATACTGCACACAACATGCACAAAAAGAGCCTGCTTTCCACAATGTCTTGTCTGACTATTTGTCAGGAAAGCAAGTTGTGAGCAGTGGATAACTTTCTGGGGATAAAAATGGTGCAAATACACTTCTGGATTTAGGGATCACAAGAAAACCTCACAGTTCCAATCCTGATCCTTTTACAAACACAGCAGAGAATAGAGAGAGCAGCAACAATTGCAGTGCCCAGCCTAACCATGATGTGAATTGCATATTACCCCAGGCAGACTTCTGCCAAGGCTAAGCTGTAAAACCTCCAGTACTCCTAGAAAAACAAAAACTCACAGCCCTGATTCAAATAGAAGGTGATGACTGCAAATATGATTTACAAATGTGCACAACAAATAGCGGTAAAATTGAACATTAAATCCACCAGCATTTCATAGCCCAGGATTTCTTCCCAACCAGAAATGCAATCTGTTATCTCACTAATTTTGGTCCTGTCTTTTTCCATCTTCTTTGTTTTAGTGGTGACTGGATCTGATTGAGAATTAGTTTGCTCCATTTAATCCTATTTCATGTGTGTCTCTGAGACTTCCTACCTTGTCTGCCCGTCCTCCTCTGTGTACCCAAAATGCAATAATCGATGGTTCACAAAGTTTTTATGATGACAGCAAGTCAGAGAGAGAGCTTCAACTGCACGAAAATATCCTCGTAATCAACCTTAACATAAATGTTTTCTTATTATGCACCTCTCTTCTCCAGCAGGGCAGAGTTGTTCCTGTAGAGATTTTCATGGCAGCAGGCAGCAGCCCTTCCAGCCTACCATGTGTGTTAGCTTTCTTTTGTACCAGTAGATCATGGAAGAAGGAACACAGATAATGTGTTAGTCTGGAAGCAATGCACGAGGGATATCACAGACAGATTAATCTGGCGCCTCAAAGACAGCATAATTCATTTGGATGAAAAGGGGATTCTCCTCAGTGAGACAGAGAAAAATCTCCTTTTATCTTTTCCTTGGCAGAAGAGTGAAACACGAGGAGAAGCTCTTCATGGGAAATGGGAATGTCATTAGAACAGCTGACACCCTCCTGGCCAGAGGCACTCAATTAGCCCCATGTCCAATTTCCTGCTTGGCCGTGGCTTCCATGGGCACCTGGGCTTTGTGGTTCAGTCCCCTAAATATACAACAGGCACAACAGCACCTCTTCTATCTCCTCCCAGGATAAAGTCCAGTGGTGTGATGGACACCAGTGGAACGGACAAAGCAGGAGCATTTCAACCTCTCTGGGGAGCTGAGACTGTGAACCTTCCACAATTCCTGCCAGCCTGTAACACAGACAAACAAGTCTTCCCTCTGCAAAGGTCAAGTCCAGGCCAGTGATGGTCACAGGACATCACTGCAGGTGGTACAGCTTCAGCACTGTCAAACTCTGCCCTCCAGCCTTGCCTTGGAAAATATATTATTGTAAGCACAGGTAATTTCTTGTAACTGTCAAGAGGCTTTATTTTTTTCTTCTCTTCTGTGATGAATTCCCTGTTAACCAGAATAATGTGACAAAGAATAATTGTCAAAGAGGTAAATTCATACTCAGCTCTTTTGATGATTTGGCAGTTTTCAAATTTGTACAGACAGCAAGCAAAGCTTTTTAAATATATAGGACTTGAATAAAAACAAATGTGCTCCCAGTGAAATACCTGTTATACGCATTTTATAATGGAAAGAGTTGTGGACAGATGTAGGTCAAGATTTCAGAGCAAGGATCACTCATTGTCACTCTGTTTTGAGGTGGGCAACTTGCCACTCCCTGAAGGTACTTGGTTTTCAGAGCAAGCATAGGTCAACTCTCTTAGAAAATGAGACTTCTATGAAGGTCTGTTCATTTGGTGCATCATTATACTCTACTTCATGAAACCTCAAGTAGACTGTTCTCAACTCTAACTGCTATTTCTGCCATAAAGATGAGCAAAAGGGGCCATACTCATTTCTCATCAGGAACCTGAACCAACACCCCTGGAAAACTCCCATTAGCTTGAATGGGAATTGCCTCATGCCAACACAAAGTTATAAATATGGAGTAGCACGACTGGCACAGAACCGACACCGTTGTAAAATATGAGGTATGATTACCTTGGCCGGTTTTATTCTGCGTGCTGCTTCAGTAATACAGTTTCCAAGGCCCACCAAAATTTGCAATAATTCCCTAATTTGCATCAGATGTCTCTCCTCCATTCAATGGCTTTTTAACATCCCTGTCATTCCACAGGGAAGTGACACTGGGCACACGGCTTTGACATGGGGCCACCTCAAACACGGTGTTTCCTTTGCAGCATTTCATTAGCAAAAGGCCAGGTAATGAAAAGAGTGTTCAAAGAGGTGTAAATATAATAATAGCACTGAGATATTGATTTACAAGGGACTGGGTTTAGATTACAGCAGGATAAGCAATACTGAAATTCAGCAGCAAGTTAAAAAAGGTATCTAAAATATTACAGTTGAGGGAAATGTGAGACAGAAGAACTAAAAAACTGAGGCTGGAGAGGAGAACAAAGTGTATCATCAGCACAGGGAGTCCAGCAAGAAAGTACAACTCTTCAGCTTGACACCAGCCCTTGGTGAAGGCAGTTGGCTACATCGGTGTTTTTCAGGCAGGAAAATAAGAGAAACGAGCAACTTGTCCAAACGAGCTGGGAAAACAACCAAAAAGAAAAGCCAAGACCAAGGCTATGGCCTTCATTTCCACTGGCTGCAGCATGGTATTTCCCTGGAAAAGGAAATGATGCTGAAAGGTGCTGGCCTGAGAACACTCCCCTGGAAACACAGGGTGTGCATGGCTGGAGATGGGAGTAGAGACTGGAGAGATCCTGCAAGGAAACAAAGACCAAAGGGGCAGCTAAGCCAAAACAGATCGTGTCACTAAATCATGTTTCTTTCTTGGAGGGATGAAGATTAATCATGACAGAACTAAAAGTGAGTCTTTGATAAAATGCTTAAGTGGCCACACTCGAACTACAAATTATTTGCATCAACTAGAAGATGAAACATTAGTTTTCCATTATGCTGCAGGAAACAGCAGCTTGCTAAATAACTCTTTTAACTTTCCTCTGGCACCTATTGATTATATCCAATAGAAATTAAGAGTAGAAGGCAATTAAGTTCAAAATTTAATGGTGTTCTGCTCCTGTTAATTTACTGCCTGACCTGATCAATACATTACACTGGATAACAATCTATTCCAGCGAGGCTTGGTTTCTCCAGTGTCCCTTCCACTAAAATTACAGTAATGACTAACAACTAAATTTTCAGCAAATAATACTCAAAAAAACCCCCAAAAAAACCCCCATAAAAATAATTAAAAATTGGATTATTCACTGTAGTGGTGAAAACAACAGCTTGAAACGAAATTGACTTTTACAGCACAGAGCTTGGACTTTGTCAAAATATTAGATAAGCTACAACCTCAGCCAACAGAACCCTCTGGAAATTGAAATCTCAAGCAAGTTTTAAACATCTCACATACACAGCAGTACAAAAAACACTCCCTTAATCTAGAAGGCAAAATTGAAGTGGGAAACTAAAGATCAATGGTAGTGAAAGTAACAATATTGTGCTGTTGTTGTTCTTTTTTCCTACATAATAGTTTAGGTCTCCAGGTGAATGCACACAGCACAGACTTTATGTATAACCAGCTCCATCAAAACCTACAAGCACAGAGTTAATTTGCATTAGGTTACAGGGTTTTTTTGGTCCTTTCTCCAAAACCTTGTAAGCACTTTTTAAATAACTAAACTGTTTCCTACAGGAAACAAGGACATGGTGACATTTGTCACCTCCTTTTATTCTCAGAGGTAGCACAAGCTGGGTCCCACAGTGCCACGCAGCACTGAGTGGCCTTGGAGACCACAGGGCTGCTCCTGCAATCGTGTCCTGCAGTCAGAACCCTTGGGAGGACAATCCAGGTGCAAATGGTGACCAGCAGCCCAGCACGTGTGCAGTGGTGGAGCATTTCTCTGCAGAGGTGTCTCCTACCCGAGACTCATCGTGGCACTGACTCTGCCTGTGCACGCCTGAGTGCTCACACACTTGCCTATGCAACTGACTGAATTGCATCACTTTTTTTTTGCCAAAAATTCCATGTGTCAGCATAAAGTCAAAACAAAATATGATGAGGTTTTCTGAAAATATCCTCTTTGCTGATCAGCTGCGTCCCTACTGGCATTCAGTGTGTAGCCAGCACACCATTAATCACCATGAAACATTTTCATTTGTTTTGACACCAAAGAGAAATTGGAAGGAATGGTATTTTTGGATGGGAATGAAAAGCAGGCTGTAGGAATATCTCCTTTTACCTTCGGGTTCCCCCAGCCTGCCTGTCAACCACGACCCTGTGGAACTGCCCCCCATGCTCTATTTTTCTCTCATCCTTCACAGGTGCAGTAACACTGATCTGAACAGTGCATGTTTTAATCTATTTAGTTATTGTACATTCTTTCAGGTTTCAAAAACAGGAAAAAAAAAATCCAAATATTTGAGGTTATTTACTGCATCCAGTATTACCTACACAGCAAGTCTGCTGACACTCTGCAGTGTGGCTTCTCTTCACTCCTGTCTTGCCCACAGCCCAATTTTTCTTCTCACTACATGAAGCTGTGCTCCTGCCTTTGCTGGATGTCTGCCTTCTTCTGCAGCATAAAATAATAGATTGTACTTTTTTGTTAGATTTCAGAGTGCAAGTATAGCCCCCTTGGTCTCTGCAAAACTCCTGGGAAGAACCTCTCAACATCTGTGGTGTTGTTTTCTTAGTGAAGAAACCCCAAACCAAAATAACACAGTAATAATTCCAGGCACCTGTCATTTGTAGCTGAAAAATTATATTGGAAGCAGCAGCATCTACATTCTTTGACATATTGTAGCATGCCATGAAGTGAGCAAATACAAGGGTAGACATAACTAAAATATGTTGTACAAGCAGGACACTCCACCAACATGGCTGATTTGTATTCTACAGAAAGCTACATGGAGCAAGAGCTAATATTTCAGGAAAAGCCAGCAGAACAAGTGCACAATCCATACCCTGAGCACAGGGATACTGCAGTAAGCCTGCCCATAATTCTGCCCAAAACCTGTGGACTCAGCAGAGCCAGGAAGGGCTCTGGCTGCCCCTTCTGCTTCTTCTGATCTGCCAGCACTACTGATGTCCCTGGCTACACATTTCCTCCAGGTCTGTCACTACTAGACACTCATATTTAGAAAGGGAAAATAAAAAAGTGAGAATGCCAGAACAAAAATGCAACAGAATTCAGCAAAATCACGTTAGTACTTCCTAAAATGGCACAGGTATCCATCCAGCAAAAGCACAGAGCTGCACTCACAGTGGTGATGAAGATTCAGGTGATCTTTACAGGGTTTCTCTACTAATGATGCACTACTGAAATTGAAAGAGCACATTTATCACTTTGCATTTTTAGCAGCATTTAGTAATAGAGACCAGTGCGTTATATTTGCTTCTTATCTCATACTATGGAAAGCAGAGCCCAGCAAATGCTGCACAGTTAGCAATTTATTTGATTTAGGACTGTATTTCGTGTCCATGAACAATCTGCTAGTTGAGTGTGGTGATTACACTTTGGTTATTTTAGAACTATTTGGTGAAAAAAAATGAAACAGAGGACAGTTTGCTCTCCAGCTACTGCAGTAACATTTCAAACACGCACCACTGAGAGTTTATTAGCTGGGTTGAAACCCTCCAGTCTAAACTGGCAAATTTATTCCTGGAACACTGCTTCCTCACAGGTCACCATCTGTATGGATTAGACCTGAGAGCTGGAGGTTGTTTATAAACATGAATTTATATTTCTGTTTCTATTAGTTTAATAGTAATCCAATCATAAATTATTCTAATCCCATTTTTCTTTTAAAATGCCAGACTATTTCTTTGCAAACATACACAGGAAAGGAAAAAAACCCCAGAAAACCCCAACTAATTAAAGAACATTAAATCAGCAGGGCAAAGTTCCTTACAAGGTTTAATATATAAAAGCATCCACAGAGAGTTTTTTCTATACCAAATACGCTTATTTTAACAGTTAGGCTGCAACATTTTTGGCATTCCTGCCCCAGACTTCAACATTGAGTCAGAGCAGCATTTTCACACCGCCTCTACTGAACTTTTTGGGGCTGGGCTTCCTTGCCTCCTCCGATGCCCAGGAAAAAGCCACGCTCAGCGCAGGCTGCTCCTGGCAGGAGGGGAAGGGCAGCCCGGCAATTTCCCTGCGGGCTGCCCGGGGTCTGCTCAGCCAGAACAGCCCGGAGGTGCCGAAGCAACAGCCCGGAGGTGCCGAAGCAACAGCCCGGAGGTGCCGAAACAACAGCCCGAAGGTGCCACTCGCCCAGAGCCGCTCCCCGGCAGCCCCGGAGGAGCCGCTCCCATCAGAGCAGGGCTGGGCTCACGCCCCAGCAGAGCCGCTCGCTTTGGAAGCCAGCGCAGAGCAGTGGGAAGCTGCCAACACTAACTTCCTAAAGGTTAATACTTACAACTACATTTTGGCTGATATTTCCAAAGCTGCCTAGAGGGAATGGATGCCCAGCGCCCATTAATTTTAATAGGAGCTGGGCAGGCACAGTCCTTAGGAGGGTAGGACTATTTCAGCTTGTTACTGGTGGTGGCACAAGGGTTGGTATTGCAGGAGCCTGATTACCTGCTGGGAGCACTGAAGCTAATCCAGCTCCTATATTTTGGCTTGAAAATTGAATATGCAAAATGCATGAAGAGTGTGGCTGTGCTTACCATAAATAATGAGTTTAAAATGCAAGTGGTTCAGGTGGAAAGGGTCTAACCCAAAGCTAGCTACAAATGAATGTTCCTGATGATTTCAGAAACACATTGACAGGATCCAGCACACACTTGCAGGAGGTTTCACTGAAGACCTGTGAATAAGGGTTGTTACATTCAGAGCTTAAGCTTCTAACCTGGTTTGTCAATTTATTCCTTCTATTAGGAAGCTGTATCAGCTTTCAAAAGGTGCCATTAAACAGTAAAACACAGGCCTGGGTGATTTGCAATTACGTTTGGATTTTAGGAATTTCAAAACCTCCCCCATTGATTCTATTTATCCAACCTGGCTACACAAAACACATTTAGACCATGTCTATTGTAATCACAGAGCGTTTCTGATCAGTTTCCATCCTGCCGTGTGTTAATGAGCAGCTCAGCTGGGAAATCTGCGAACTCAAATGGATACATTTTGCTAGAATCCCCACTTGTGGGCACCAGGGGTCATTGGTAGAATGCAAGCCAGGTAGCAAAACTATAATTTACTTAATTTGTGTTTCCAAATGCTCTGGATTTTTTTTTTTCTGCAATGATCACACAGAATTTACAAGGGCTGTTTCAGAGGAGTAGTGGAAAAGGATTCTGCAATGCTGCCTCATTACTGCTTATCCAGGGAAGTCCAGGACTGCCATCCCTGACAAACAGAATAGATAAAAAATATCTAAGTCAATATTTACAATGGAGAATTAATTGGTTCCACTGCTAAAGCTGATTTATCAGCAGGTTATTGCAAATAAATGAATAAAAAAGATACCAGTGGTGGTCAACCAAACAATAAAAATGATTGTATCAAATAAAGCCAAACTGTAACTAAAGACGTCAAGGGTTTTGGGGGTTTTTTTGTGTCTAACACAAAAATGAATTTTATGAGTCCACTCTACAGTATTTTGTCTTGGCTTTTATGTCTGTGCACCACCCATTGCTCACCAGTATGCTGCAGTGTTATTTGATCAAATACTACCAATTACTTTGCATTTTGTGGGTGTGACAAAAGACACTGGAAGTCTTCAAAACCAGCTGTCATCCCTAGTGGGAAGCTGTTGCCAACCTCTTTTTAGAGCCAGTAGTACTCTTCTCCTAATTTCCAACCTACATTTAATGATGGGGAGTTATATCTATTAAACCCCCCACTGTTTTCTTAGCCTTTCTCCATCCCTGGTGCCCATGCCCTGATCTGACAGCAGATTCCTGATCTAACAGCAGATTCCTACTCCTCCATCCTTTGCTCTGCTGCCCTACAACCCTTCTCTCTCAACAGAGGCTGCCTGTTCTCCTGAGCAGCCAAAGCCTCTCTCCACACCCGGCCCCACGAGTTAATTCCCCCCTTTTTGTGAGGCAGGGTGGCTGGAACTGCACATCCATGCCAGGAAAGGAGCAGTCCCTGTGCTAGAGGGAAGCACTACACTCCTCCAGCTCTGCCACCAACACCTCACCTGATTCCCTGCCTGACACTTGAGATCACCCAAATTCATCACAATGCACAGACAAACAAGAGAAATGAATAGCACCAGTGCAATGATGAAGTTGGGCCTGTGCTGCTGAGCTGAATCCCAGAGGACACACAACCTGTTCAAAACCACAGAGACTTTCTCCTCTGCTGCTCTGTTGCTGTGCTGTGTGGTGTAAAGCAGTGTCCTGTTCCCCATCCTGCTCAGAGCAATGGGATAACTAATGTGATCCAGGTGCTCACTGCACTAAGGGATTTGGGTTTTTACATATAACAGGGACTACAGGTGCTCTTGTTTTAAAAAGTGTTCACCCAGTTGGCAATTTTCAAGAGGAGGAAAGGAAACTTCTAAAGGAAATAGAGTTCATTTGTGATTTGCGTAACTATATTACACACAACCGTATTTGATGGTATTTCGTGGAGGGGACTGGAGAAAAAGGAGAGGGCATTTTGTAATAAGTAAACCAATAGAGAGAGATGTTTCCTACTCTCATTTGAGTTAACAGGAGATTTGCCTTTGTCCTCAGTTAAGAGAGTGTCATTTGCTTCTCCATCTCATTCCTGAGTGATGGTTTGTGCTGATGCTTCACCTTGCTGTTCCTGAGTTCTGGGCACATTTGGAAGACAAAAAAAATGTACTGACCACACATATACATCTTGAAAATTCTACTGTATGCTTGCTGCCTAGGAATTGTAATCAAAAGGAAATGATTAAACAAACCCACATACTAAAAGCAATCCATCTGCCTGCAGAATAGTTTTTATGTACTAATGACGTAGGGCAGAATGCTTAAATTGTGGAGCCCAGCTCCTTCCCCACCACTGTCTTTTGCATGATGGTTTCAAAAGGGAGAGGCAGCATTTTTTAAATACTATTGAAATTTGCCATTCTCCATCTTGCTTAACCTTGAGCAGCTATTATAGCAAACTGGATGGTCTATGGAAACAGATCCTGAAGAGGAATAATGCTTTCTTTGATATACGGGATTAATAAACTGCTTTTTGACACCTACATATAGAGACCTGTTCCAAAATCTGAAGGCTATTTACATGCTGAGCAGCACACTTCCTCAGCACAAAGTCTAAGATTTGATATAAATCTCCTGATTGCAATGTCCTTACTTGATTCCAAAACTTAAGACAATTCTGCAATATTAATGCACAAAAATCTCCCAAAGCTGACTGCAGACTGACAAACTGCTGAGGGGTTTGGGTCATGGAGTGACCTGGTTGTATTCTGAGAGGAGGAACTGTAAATGGGTCTGTGATCAATTGTATGGATAACTGATCCTCTGAAATCAATTAAGCACTTGTTGACTTGCCCGCCTCCAGTTGCAGTTGCCAGATTAATTCACATAGTTCAGCACAACAGACACTCTCAGTGCTAAATTAGTGACTCCTACTTGAACTCTCTGCATCAGTAAAAGGATAAATGATGTGTTTGCTTCCTTCAAAGATCTGGTCACTTCCTCTTTAAAATTTCAGTCTGTAATAGCTTCAGGTTCTGGTTTATTAATTTAAAGAGCGTGCACCATGGAGGAGCATTTTTCATTTTTACTTAATCATCCACTTTTTTTGTGTTCAAACCCTAATCCCACAAACCACATTCAAGCCTTGTGAACTAGCTCCATGTTTATAGATGGAAGGTAGCTTTGAAAGAAAAGAAAAAAAGACTTCCTGCTCTGCAATGCTCCAATCACACATTTTCTATAATGTGTCAGAGACACCTGTAGGCCCACAGCCTTCCACAGTGCACCAAAACCAGTGTCTGATGCAGAAAAGATGCATGGCATGAACAAATGCAGAATTAGCCACTTAGTTATATGGTCTTCCCTGGCAGACATAAAGTATCATCAGAACTCCTGCCAGGATCTGGTGTGAGAGGACACAGCACAGATGCTAACCTGACCCTCATGTTTCCCTAAGCTCCCCTTGGCCACCGGTTAGCTGGACGCTGGTCCCACACATTCCCTGAGGACTGTGTGCAAGGATTAATAGCCAGGCACCATCCTGTTCATTTTCCTAAACTCAACAAAGCATGCCCTCATTTGGCACAGACTAGCAAGTCTCTCTGGGTTTCCAAAGCCAGTTCACACCAGCTGAAAATCTGCCCTTGGGTGTCAAACCTCTTTCTGAGAGCGTTTTGGACTCTTTCTGAGAGCTGCACTTGGGCTGTGCTTTGCCACACAAGGGAAAGATGAACCCAGTGCTTGTTTAAAGGCACGGTGCAAAGGTTTAACCCTTTCACCCCTAAGACACCACATCTTCCATCAGCTGGAACACTTCTCCACACAGATGCAGGAAATGGTAGCAAACTTCTTTCTCCTGCTGCCATGCAGGGCAGATACACAGCAGACTGTGCCTTCCTGACATCTGGAAATCTCTCCCTCAGCCTTGCTGGGTGAAGAGTTCTTGTGAGAAACCTTCCTTAGCATTGCTGTAGCTTTTTTTGCCCCCAGGTCTATCCTCTGTAGATTTGCACATGGCTCACAGGGAGCTGAGGCTCCTGCTCTGGGCTCACCAAAGCAGCTCTGTGTCTGCAAAGCAGTGAAACCCCTTGTCCTGGTTTTCTCCAGGCAGCATGACCAGTCCTTAACCTGAACCCATGGTCCTGCCTGTGGCTTCATCCCTGCAAGGGAATTTTCTCTAGGCTCTCTTTTCCTTTCCAGTTTGTGCTTCTTTTTCCCTGCAGTGCCTGGCACATTGGCATGGCTGGCTGCCCTCCCTGCCTCCAAATCCTCTTCCCAGGCTCTTTCCAGTGCTGTGATTAACACTTAATGCTACCCATCAGAGGAGAAAATTCCTACTGTTTTTCCATTTAGCCTCCAGTGGGTTTATTGCAAGTATTTGAGTGAAAGGTTACTTTCCTCTGTATGGAGGTGAAGTAATTATATGTTCCTGTGTGTCTTCACACTGCTCCAGAGCCATGCCATTCCCTAATTTCACCATAGGGATGCTGTTTGTGCACCTTGGTTGGCTGTGAGGGCTCTGCTCCCTCAGTGTCAGCACTGAAATCTCTCAGCTGGTGCCTGGAAAAACGACCACCCCTCACACAGACGGAGACAGCGCCATGACTTACGGCTTTTTTTACCCCTCTGAAGTAGAAAAAGAAAATGTTTTTCCTGTGGAAATTTGGATTTAAGTGAGCTCTCTCCTTTTCATCAGGTGTGGATTAGTCAGCCATTCTATGAGCTTGATATTAAGAAGGCTGGTTGCTTTGCTGCACAGGAAACCACAACGTCACTCGGAAAAGAAAGAAATGTAAGACTTAGGGAGACAAATTATAGCTGCGATGAAGAAGTGCTCACACAAACCCACAGTCAGACGCTCTCATTAGCTGCACCATCTTCACACCAGAAAGACAGGACCATCCATTTCCCTCCCCCAGGGCCTGGTGCAGCTTTGCCTGCAGCACGAACGGCACAGCCCTCGCTGGGAGCTGGGGCAGCGCCTGCCTGGGAAGCCCTCACTGCAGACTGGCTCAGGTGGCTGCAGATTTGATCCTTGGATGTCCTGTCTCTGTGCACCTCAACCACAGAAAACCATCCCTATGTGTCTGAGCAGCTCTGGGTGCTGTAAGGCACCAGCCATGGCAGGGTGGCTCTGCAGCGTGCACAGGCACACACATATGTAGATATATACACATAGATACATATCCATATGCCCACACAGAGATGTGTTTGCACATCCACCTGCTCAGGCAGAAGCCCAGCCTCTCTGCTCTCCCCAGGCTGCTCACTGATGTTCTGGGTTCAGGAGATGATGCTGTGCTCTGACACAAAGCCTCACCCACCATGGGCAGGGTCAGGCACACGCCTCCCCTCTGCTCCCTTCAGCCTCTGCCCTGCAATGGGAAGGTGAATGGGTAATGAGAGCTGCTGTGCCTGGGTAAATGAATTAATTACTCTGCATGGCCACTGCCAGCTTTGCGTTTGCTCCCTCTGAAGTCAGCACCTCTCAGGATCTGGCTGTGATTTCAGGGTGGCTGCAAGGGCGTTTCAAGAAGACATGATAGGGACAAAACAAAAGCCTAAAATATTTCAATAAAGTTAGGCTTCTCTCCCCTCCTCTCCTATTTTTTTAATAGCACATGTGATATTCTGTGACTTTTTCTGAGCTTACGAAATGGATGGCAGTGGGGAGGAGAGACATTTCTTTCCTCCTTACAAATGAAGTCATCTGAATTCACCAAATAAAAATAAATATGAGCTTACTGCTTGGTTCCAGTGGTGCTGCAGAAGGACAGGGCTATAGATTTTCCCAGGAGTGTGGAATAATTCACCAAGGCTGCTCGTTATTCATATAGACAGTGAATTAATAATATGGGACCCTGAGATCTCTTCTTATCTAGGCCGAAGCACAGCTAGAGGGATGAGAAGCTGACTCCTTGGATTTCAAAAAGCATTTTTCCCCCTTTCTTCAAGAAATAAGAATTGATTGAAAGTATTTTCACAGAGTGGGAAAAAAAAGGGCTTTCTGGTGATACCACCTAAAGTACACATTAGATAAATAGAAAACTATTGGCTTTGTGACTGTGAACTGTTTTCACTTGATGTAAGTGCTGATAGATACAGGATTATCTCTAACAAAGCATTTACTAAGGACCTGACCCAGAGTCAATAGGAGTCTTTCATTTGACTCTACAAGGTTGGAACCGTGCTTTCACTCCAGGGAGAGCCAGGAAGGGTCTGTGTATCCCATGGCCACCTCTCAGCTGGTGCAGCTGGGGTAGCACCAGTGCTGTGGGAGGATGCTGAGGGCTGAGGACCAACACCAGGGGCTGTGCTGCACCTCTGTACTGAAGGAACGTGGCATTTCTGAACTATGGATGCTCGCTCCACAGTCAGTATCTTACCCATAATTTAAAAATTAAAATAAACTGCCTGATGTCAACAGAGTGGCTGCACTTACTGTCTGTCTAAGGAGTGACAGACCAGATAGGACCTTTTCATTTGCAGGTCCTGGGTGAGAGAAAGGAGGGCAAACACCAGCAAATGCAAAGTGGCTGTCCTCTCTCTGCTCCAACTATTGCACATGGAAAAATAAGGATGAGCAGCAGCAACCATCCAGTAGCATGACTGGAGAGGTGTGAGGTGCTGGCCGCCCAGAGAGGCATTACAAGTCAGGGTGCCCCCACTGGTCAGTGAGACTTGTGTTTGGTTTGGTGGTGCTGTCCTGATGAAGTGTGATGTAAATTCACAGGGCCACATGATGCTAGTGATCCTCAGACTAACAGAAATCTGCAGTATGTACATGTGTGCCATTATTTCATACATTGTGGAATGATCTGAAAATTGAGGTGGTCCAAAGCCAATCTGTGAGAAAGGGAAATACTGGTTTGATATAATTTTATTTTTCTGTACCAGTGAATGATTTCCCTTTCCCCTGGTGCATGTCTGGTATAAAATAGAACAAGAGCAGACCATGGAGACTAAACCACTACTCCTGCTGTCCAAGAATTAATGCTTCAAATCCTGTGTTGCAGAAAACATGGAATGGGATCACCTCAGGTGTCTGCAGAGGCCTTACTTACAGGCACAGTTTAGAGGGAGAGATACTGCACAGCATTTCAGTAGCACCTTCTTTTTTCTTCATTGGTTTTGACCAGTGTTAAACCCACCTCATTTCCTACAAGCACTGGCAACACGTACAACTGCATGAAAGTCCCTTTGTGGCTGATTTCAAAAGCCAGTGCAGGTGCTTTTCTGTCATTCCATACTTTGTGGTCCAACAAATTTCACAGATAATTATGCAAGAAATATGAAGTTGCCTGTGAAAGAGTTTAAAATAGCCTGGAAGAAGATTGAAGGGAAGGGAACAGAAAAACAAAACATTAAAAAAACGTGTGTCTGAGAGCATTGAGCGTAACATAGGAAACTCCACTATAGATGAACAAATTATATATTACTCACAAGCCTTGAAGAACACACAGACATAACCACCTACTGACTGTACAGGATGGTTCAATACCACTTTAAAGGATATGGTACAAAGCACAATGTTCCCAGTATAAAAGTGACAGTATAAAAATTATAAGTATCTTTTTTTTTTCGTAATGATATGACAAAAGAATAAAGCCACAGCCCACAGGAGAAATTGCACCAGTGACAGCGATTTGTGCTGAGCCACCCGAGGGCCTTCATGAACTCACTGGAAATGCTGGACATTGCTTTCCCCAGAAAAAGGGATCCTCTCAAACTCCCATAACACATAATGAAGTAAATCCACCTGGGACTTGCTCTGGAGAGGTATTTGGGCAAATGAAGAAAATAATAATGTCCCTGGCAGAGAGCTGAGCAGCCTGATGCCTGTGGTATGTGCTATGGCCAAGTGGCAGGAGAGATAAATTGTAGAGAGGGAAGGCAGCATTTCAAACCACCCTTCAAACAAAAAAGACCTCAAAGTAGCGAAGGGAATCATGAAAGTCAGTGTGCAACAGAATAGGCAAAGAAACAGAAACTGGTGTCTGTGTTTCATGGCAAGCTTTGGCTTTTGTATTGCTCCCACTGGTGCTACTGCATAATTCACTGGTGATTGAGGCAGCTTTTAGGACAGTGTCTGCTGAATAAGCCACAAGGAATCATTTATAACTTCTGAGGCTGCCACAGCCTGGCCTCAATATACCTTATTAAGATGAGACCCCAAAGAAAAAGTTTGCTGGACTTGGCAGGAAGCGATACTTGGGAAAGCATGTCCACTTCATGCCCTTCACAGTACAAGTGACAGAAGCTCAGCCTGAATTTCAGCCCATGCAGCAGGAGGACTGCATGCCAAGCCCTGTGTACTGGGCTACCTGTGTGCTATCCATGATCAGATTTCACAACAAAAGGGACAAAAGGACCATTCATCACCCCTGATACTTATTTAAAATGTTAAGATGACTCCCACGTATAATTGTGTTCTCTTAAAGAGAGACAAAGCCAGCTTTCCACACAGTCCCACCCACACAGCCCAGTTGTGTCCTGGAGCAACAGCTGGTAGGAGTGGAAGGCAATGCAATCTCTCCTCTGCAACATGGACTCAAACTGCCAAAGAAGCAGCCTTGATGAGGTGCTTTCTGATGAAATTTAACTGGGAAACCCCGAAAGCTTGATCCCAATGCCATTAAGTCACAGTTTGGCAGGGCAGCTCTGAGGTTCAGCCTGCTTTATACACACTACTCCATAGCCACGGGGTGGAGATGGCTCGAGGTGAAAATCAACCAGCAGCCAAACTGCTCACAGGTGCCTCCCTGTCCTTGTCACCTGTCAGAGGAGATGTCTCTGTTTGGGTGTGAGTGTATGGCTGTACCTGAACACCTCTGGATATTTAATTAGCACCCAAGCAAACTTTCCTAGTGACACATTATGGCTTGAAACCATATACATTTACACAGTGTAAATAAAACCTAGTGTGAGATTAACTGGTCTTAATCCTTTCAATATGGTAGATAAAGAAGGTAGAAAGTTGCAGGTGACCTTTTGAAAAGTCCTCATGTACAAAATAAACAGCAAATCCCAAATCTTTGTGTGAGTTAAAGCACTGACGTCAATGGGACTCCCATGGGAAGTTTTGGAGTTTGTCTTAACAAGAACAGAACCACCAAAATAGGAAAAAGTTTTGACTTAAACCAGGCCAGTATGTCAAAAGTCACAAAGCAAAATCCAGGATAAAACAAAGGCCAAAGCAAATGTCCCTTGGATTAACTTTTACCAGGAGCACATTGTGCTTTTGAACCGTTCTCCAGCCATCCACAAAAGCAGCTATGGGCTGACTACAACAACTGAACTTGAAAGGGGAAGACTTTCCTTTGTAGTTCACGTTTGCTGGCTTTGAAGTCACACTGAGTCTTACCAGTGCCTTCAATGGGCCTTGCCTTACACTTTCATATTAGCCATTGTTTTATCCTAACTCCTTTGAAAATTCCAGACAATAACATTTCTCTTTATTGTAATCCTGACAGAGCAATTAGGCTCCAGTCCACACCTGAACCTGACTTTTTTCTTAGCACTCTTTGAGCTTCTCTCTCTGAACACAGTTATGAGAGCTGAATTAATGGTGTCTCTCTGCTCTATCTGCTGCCTCTGTATCTCATGACCTGCTGAAGAACATGAAATTCTTCAAGGCTTGTACAGCCGATGCTTGGCTATGACCAGCTGTAGTTTTCACCTACCATTTTATGAGTGTGCTTAGCAGAAAAAAAAAAGCTTCTTTTTATCAGGATAATTAAGCAATAACAGAATGACAGGATGTGGACTAAAGTGTAATCATTCACAGGTGCATTCATAGCGTGGTTTTCATCATGAGTTCAGAAGCTGAACCACATTCCCAGTGTAACAAGCTATGAAACACTGCTTCATAATTTGAAAATCTGAATGTTTTTTTTTAAATGATAAAACATTTGCTTTTGTATCTTTAATATATAAAGATATACACATGCCAGACATACCAGCTGATAAACCATGAGGTTCTCATTCCTCTAAGGCACCCCCTAATCTCTCACCTTTTTGTGTCAAACCTGCAAGACTGAGCTTTGTCTGCACAATCCTCCATCCCACAACACCCACCAATATTCCTGTCTAACTACAACTCCTGTCTGAGCTCACCGGACCATTCCCTGCTCCATTCTAATCCCTTTGCAGCCTGGCATTGCGGAAAGGTACCCAGAAGAGAACATTTTTTCCCATATTTCTTGTAGAACTTCACACTCTCGCTTGGGGTGAAGCTGAGTGCCAAACACAAACCCAAAGAGGAAATGTTGGGTGCTTTCAAAACTGGCAGAGACACCACCAGCCCTGGAATTCCAACATGGAGAGAGTGAGGAGAGCCCAGTACAGAGCCTTGAGTGCTGCACAAAACCAACCCGCGGCTCTCTGAAGCACCTGTAGGTTGGTACAAACAACAGCCCACGACATTCACCAAAAAGAACAGCAGGGGATTTTTACCAGATCCTCCATTTCACGAAGCTGCTGCTCTGAGGGATTCTGCAGCACTGAGCAGCTTGTTTGGGAAGGGTAACTAATGGGATTAGTACCACTTACTCCCCATCTTCTTATGAGATTTGTATTTTGCTAAGCACTTCCCAGCCGTGGCTCTCTCTCCCCGATTGCTGTGTGGTTTCACCTTGCAGTGCTGGCAGGGGAGCCCCAGAGAGGAAAACACGCTGTGGAGCTAAACCTGATATGAAACTCAGACACAAATAACATGGTGCTTTTCGTTCAGGGAAAAAAATAAAAAATAAAAACTCCCCATGACAGGCAACAACAGCAGTGATTTCAAAAGACAAAGATTTTTTCCAGCTTTCTGTAGTGTTTGTTTCAGGACTAGAATACAAGATTAATTTATTTATGTTATCTTGCCACTGACTTTCTAAATGGCTAATTAAATCAAAATGAATGACGGTTGTTCTTTGAAATATTTATGAATTAAAACAAATGTGGCACCGACAGGGACCCATGAAGTGATGCAAGGGATAATTTTGTCCAGTTATTTATCAGTAATAAATCTCTTATACTCATCAAAGCATCTATTCTGCACAATATTCTCACATTTTTCAGGTAAATATTAACATGACTTGTGTGCACAGAACTATGCACTAAAGTAGCAAGAAGGTGATCTAAATATATACTTATAGATTTTTCTGCTTTGTTAAATAAAGAACACAACAAAATTCCTATGCATAATCTATAGACTTACAGCTTTCTGCTGGATGGTACACAAACAGAAACATATACACAGGAGGAGTTACTTGCCATCAACACAGGAAGGTCTGTTTCTTGTAGTCCCAGCCACTTTCCCAGGTAGACAGGAGCATTTTACTGTTTGTGATCTTTCCTCAATTCGATTCTTATTACAGCATCTGTGTGCTGCTATAACTTCACACGTTCCTCCTTCTGGTAAAAAAAANCCCCCCCTGTTCTGCTTTGAAAAAAAAAAAAAAAAAAAAAGAAAAAAAAAAGAAAAAAGAGAATATTGACACTCTGATTAGGAAGAGCAGCAGTGGCTAATCAAAGCACCCAGGAGTGCTTCTGCCTGTGCCTCAGCCCAGCTTCTGTACAGGTGAGATTACAGAGTTATTTCTATCTTTTTGTGTGCTCCCGAATAAGCCAGGTGCTGCTATAGCCCATTTGTAATATAAAATGTAGATAAGTGTCTCTTGCCTTTCTTATATTAGACGTTTTTATGACACCCACATAATTTTTGGCCTAAAAATGATGGTGCCAAGGTCTGGACCTGAAGAAATGGAGGTAAAATACTACAGAAAATGTGCAACAATTGTTAGATGGTTTTATGCTTGTAATATTGGACACCTCTTCCCCGACTATTTTCTCATACAAGGACAGAGACTAAGGGAATCCATCTAGAAATAAGATTTTCTCCAAATATTTGATTCTGTGCTAGTACTCAGCCCTTAGGGAATGACAATGAGGCTCTCCAAATTACAGGGTGGCCCAACAGCACTTCCCTCTGCTTCCCCACTCACTAAACTGGCAGTTTTAAGGCAGGAAACATTCCCATTGTGTGTGAGATCACCAGGCTTAATTTGTCTTCTCCCTAATTGTTCTTTTTGAACATTTGCAATAGTTTTATTAGAAGGAGAACACAGAGGAGTGATAGACAGACAGACGGTGGCTTTGGGCTTATGAACACTTGGTGTTTGTGGCATATGCTGAGCACAGAAATGAAGTGTCAGGTGTGCCATTCCCCTTCACCTCAGCACTGCAAGGAGACAAACACCACAGTGGGCTAATGCACTGCCCAGGTCATTTCTCCGTTCCTCAGCTCAGAGTGCATTTAGCCCATAATCACTGAGTGTTTAATAGTGTCAGGCTGCTCCCCACAGATATTTGTCCACTTTCTGAAATTGCAGCATAAATTTGGCAGGGTTTGTTTCAACTTAGTACAAAACCTCATCTGCTGCCCACCAAAGGGCAGGATGTGCAAGAAGCTTTTCTAGAAGAGCATTATTTCTTCATGCCATTACGAATTGCTAAGTGTACCGTGCTTTTACTACAGCATAAGCCACATTACTCATATCTTTGGCTTTCACTCTTTTTGAAAGAATATTGAGAGCTTTTGACACTGTAGTGCTGTGCAGCCAGGCAGGAGATTAAGAAGTGTGGAGCTGCTGATCCACGTCTGGCTGTGAACAAGGGGTTCTGGTAGAGGTCTGGGAGTCCAGTGGCATCTCCCTGCTCAGGAGAGAGTCCTGGTACCTAGGGTTTCTACAAATGTGGCATTTTGAGTGAAGCACTGGGCAGGTAGGCAGGGAGGAATCTCCCTTGCCTGGTGTTGCTCATATGGTGGAGTTTGCAAGCATGAGATTAACTCTGTAGTAAATATTGAAGTCATCTGGAGAGACGTGCTGCTGAATCTCTGTTATGAGGTGCATTTGGGCTGCTGACACAAGCTTTTTGAAAGCCAATAGGTGTCAGAGAAGAGAGATCCCAACAATCCAGAGAGCCATCCTCTGACAAACGGTCTTTGAAGTGTCTCTGAGGAGCAAGAGGAATTGTGATAATCGACTCAGCCCCAAATGCTTGCATTTTCTATGAAGTAATCCTTCACACAAACTCCCTGTTCCCCTATTCAAATCATATTGAAAGCAATGAAAAGATTCTCATTGGTTTAATCCATCTTATGGCCATGCCCTAGGAGCAGAGAGATTTGTGATTTTATTGATTGCAACCTCAACAGTAAAGATAATGTACACAGTAATAAGCATTTCTAATTTTAGACTACATAGACTGTGTGGTAAATATCTGTGAATAACCTAAATGCTTAATTTTCTCTATATATTTGTTGCATGAGTACTAAGAACCACATGAGCTAGTCTTGCTTATTTGGTTATCTATTCAAAATAATGGGTTGTGGTAGAAGAACTTTATAACACCTTTAATTGTTGTGTGGGGGCTCAAGTTGCTGGAGCAGTAAAGAATTTAGCTCAAAGTATGTAGTTGTCTAGGAAGGGCAAAACATAATGAAATTATAAAAGCAACGAAAAACCATTTTTTAAACTCTTAGACAGTTAAATACATTAATTGCAAGTTTTATCTACATAGGCTGTGAAAGTATGCAAATAATAATAATTATAATAATAGAAAGATCCTTTTCTGGTGCTGACAGAGAATAAAAAATCCACCTCACTTGGAGAAAGTTCTGCATGTTATACCAGCCTGTTTTCCTGAAAAATCTGTTAAGTGGGATCAGATATTTCCATTAAAGCATGTTTAGCCTATGGATGCCTACTGAGTAGCATTGCATGCAATGTGTTTTGCTCATATGGATTTTACCAACCGTGTATGTGTTGCTGTTGAGCTGATGTCGAAACAAAGGGGCACACGAGATGAGAATGCCGAGAAAAGGCATTTATTTATTTAAGTGCAGCTTTATATACAAAATGAGCCCTTATTGGGATTGGCCACAGCCACCCACCCCCTGGGACTGATTGGCCACAGGCGTTCACCCGCCTGTTCCTAAAGCAGCTCTGAACAACTTATCTTGCTTACCAAACTTGTTACAAACAGGAACATTTTCTCCTGGGAAAAGAGTCTGTACTGTCACATGCATGTACATGTGAGACTTTTAAAAAGCCATATTCAAAATGGGAATAGAGACAGATATGAATGGACACAGTGTGAACAGGCAAAAAAACCTCATTGAAAAAGCGTACTCCTTACTACATCACTCACAGAAACATATACACCACAAATATATTGAGGGTGGGAGGTTCTATTTAAATCTATTTCAGTTGCATAAATGAGGAAATTAATTGAGTGGGCAGAGGAACATGAATCCATCTTCAGTTTCCACTGAAAACCAGTCCATGTGTTCAGACGGATATGTGAAATACTTCTGTATTCTGTTATTTTTAATTTTTATTCCCAACTTTCTTCATTTTCAGGAGGGGGCTCGAGAGCACCAATAAATGCTCTAATTCAATATCTGATGACTTTCCTGAGCCATTTTTTTTGTCTCAATGGTTCATCTGGATTATGGAAACACCTGGCAAGATATTACATGGCTGGGAGTCCTGAAAACAAAAAGTGAATTATTGACCTGATATGCTGTGAGTGCAGCAAAAGTTTGAATCCTTGTCATAAACCCCAGAAATGTCTCTGTTTCTGGAAGTTTATGGTCTATTGAGCTACAGTAGCTTCTGGCTTTGATTCCACAATAACAGCCTCATCCAACTCATTCAAGTCAATAGGGGATTTGCCATTGTACTTGAAAGGAGAGAAAAAGGCCCTAAAATCCTCAAAGTAAGTGTTTTCTGAATGTTATGTTGACAGTTACATTTCATGAAGTGGCTGTTTTATCCACCTGACACTTTTTTTTTAATAATTCCCTTCTGTGTCAAGAAAATCAGAAGATTAGAAATGGAATTGGAACTTGCAGATCAGGAAGAGCATTGATCTTCCTTCAAGAAACCGATGAGATGAATGAAAATGTCCTATCATGACTTACATCTTCTTCACACCAAAGATTAGCAGGACCTGGTAGTGAGAACAGCTGATCCTTGCTGAGCACTCAGTTCACAGGAGGCCCTCAGCTTTGCATGAAGGAAATGTGACACCTACCAAGGCAAGAGGAACAGAACTGGCTGCCAGGGAGGATTCTGGACTGTTGAAGATGGCACCGTGTCATTGCAACTCTGCTCATATTCCCTGGACTTCCAGAAATCCTTGGTCTGCACAGACTTAAAACAGAAAACTGTAGAACTAATACATCATTCTTACTGTAAATCAGGGAAAACTGTTTGTTACCCCAGCAAATGGTTTAGTTCTAACTGGAGGACACAAAACTCCTGACATCCTATTCATTTTTGTCTCTGTTATAAAGCCACCTTGAGTTTACACACTGCAGAGTGAAATATTCTATCACGAGTATGAGCCTGCTGTGGGAGGCTGTGATTTAAAATATCTAATCACCTATAGGGTCTGAGTGCAAACCTGGCAGAAGCCGAAAAGCCATCTTCTAGTCATCTCTGTTTTTTATACCTCTAGCTAGGAAGTAATAATAAAAGCATATTTTGCACTTCAAAATTATAACTCGCCTCTGCATTCCAGCCAAGCCTGAACTTATCAGTAAACAAACATAAAAAAGGTAAACAGCACTACTGATTTGTGTTATACATTGTGGAAGTCATTAACTATGACTCAGGTAGCAAAACTTATACGTTCTCTCTTTGACAGTGATGACAATTTAATAGTATCTGACTCTGCTGAGTTACATGGAGCGTCCTGCAGCAATGAGAGAGGTTGTTTATCAAAATGATAAACATGTTTTCATTTCCTCCTTGGCTGCATGTATGTGATCAGAAGTCTAAGGCCATCAAGAATTCACTTATTCTGGCCACCAGACAGACATTAAGCTATTCAGGACCATCTGTGCTTGAAATGAGTTCCATTTAATGGACCTTCCTAGGGCAGGTCAATCATAATGAATGCATGTGTGCATGAATGCATGAGCAGAGCAGGGCTTTGGTGAGACTCCTTGGGCTGTTTGGCGCTGGCACAGACGGCTGACAGATAAGATGTGCCTTTCTTCCCGGGGTCATACGCCCAGTGATTTCAGAATTCAGATCCTCTGTTACATTTGCTTCTAGCTCATTGCAAATGCACCTCACAGCCTAATCCAGATGAAGGTTGTTGTAAGAACTCGTTCGTGCTACTTGCAAAAAACCAGCGATGCCCAGACAGCACCATGGGCTCTGCTGGCCAAATTGTGCCTCTGTCACACCATTAGTAATTCACCGTGGGAATACAAGCAAAAGAAATCATATGGACCAATTTTATCAACATTTCCAGACAGTTCATTAGGACTATAGCTGGTTTATGGTAGCTCTATTTCTTTATACAGCTGCGAGCAGCCAGTCTAAGTGCCAGTGCTACCATCCTGCTAAGGTCATATACCCATATGTTATTCTGAAAAATGCTTAAGTATATGCAGATGCTGCTGCTAGACCTAGGAGAACATAGAAAATTTAAAAGAGAATTAAAGTGCTATAGACTCCAAGCAAATGGTTAATGATGTGATAGTAAAAATTCTTCAGACACTTGTAGACTTGCTGAAAAAGTGCTCACAGAAACTAATGGGTAAAAAAATTTGCACCCTCGTCACCTCATGTCTTTTTACAAACATCCCAGAGAAAGAAAAAACAACCCTGTCACAGCCATTTTTACATTTACTATAAAGAACTCAGGTTTGGGGGCTGCAGTTTAAAGAGTTTTTAGTTTGAATAAGCTTTGGAAACTTCCCAGGTGTAATTAATACATTCATAAACTTTAATCAAAATGTTTATGCCAGCTAATGTGCCAGAACTACAGACTACACTGTGCACAGGGGAAAATACTATGCTTTACTTTAAGAAATAATAAGCCTCTACTATGGAACTTACAAAGCAACATTTTTGCTTCTGACAGGAATATGTAACAGATGGAAAAACAAAGTCCCATGCTACGCCACGAGCCGCTTCACAAGTGAACAAATAAAAGATTCCTCATAGCTACAGTGCAATTACACTCCAATTTTTCTTTTACATAGAAAAAAAAGGAAGGAAAAGGATCAAGCTTACAGGAAGCATTCGCAGAGCAATCAGAGAGGGCTTAGGGTTTTCACTCATTTCCACAAGGTCAAGGGTAACTGCCATCAGTGAAGTCACAAAACAGCTGAATTTGGCTCATGAACATGATGTAACACAAAGGCACCATCAAAAAATTGACCTAAGTATAACACATTAGCATTACTCCTTACTTAATTCTTAATTATGATAACTGATACAGATAAATTAATGGACTATTCTTTATGTATGGAGTCACCATAACCATGGGAATTTGGAATGCTCCCCACACGCTCTGCAAGTCCCCTGGTTATATACCGGATTTTTTTTTTAGCCCAGTGGATCAGAATAGACTGCAGTGGTCTGTTTCCTAATTTTCTATTTATATTTTCATTAATATTCAGTATTTCATTGTTCATTATGCAAGATCTATGTTATTTTCATTTTGGGAAGACTCTATGCAACAGCAGCAACATAAGTGACTCCCACTGTGGGTCATTAAGTTTTGGGCTGGGATATTATTTTCTCAAATGCTGTTGCTGTGGAAGGGTTCTGAAGACACAGGGTACTCCCTTAAAGAAAGTGCTGTTCATCCACAAAAGACCAGAACAGGAGGACCATGGCTAGTGAGATTTGTTTTCCCTTGGAAATGCACCTTGGGTTAGATTTTAAAATCCTGTTGAGGTTCTTCTGGTGTCCAGGTCACTTAAAGGAGCACTCATGGAGGTCACAGCTCTGAGAGCCCACGGGACTCATTCCCAGGGGATGGTGCTGCATTCCTGTGGGCTGAGGCCCCAGTTCCTGTGCCATGGCACAACACCCCTATTCTGAGTAAAACCAATAATGAGATTGTGCTTGACCGTGGGTCTGGAGAAGAGTTGCTGGACAAGGCAGGTCAGTTACATGTGAAAATTCATTTCACACTCAGCCAAAGTTCTGACAGATTCTGGAGTCAGAGTTCCTGAGCTAAGAGGGGCAGTGTGCATTCTCACAGGCATCTCTGGCTATTTATCTTAAAAACTCTCAAGTTTCTAAGAGTAATTTTGACAGAAAAGGCTGTTTTTATGAAATCAAACTTTTCTGCAAAAATGCGTAACAGAAGAACTTCTGGAGCAAAATAATATTTTTAAAATATTTTGTTCAGCAGAATGTTAATATATCAGTGGAATATTAACCTTTTTTCCCATTTGTGTTTTATTTCCCATTCAGTATAATAGGGAAAGCAGGGATATGCAAAGCTCTAATTAGCACAAGGATTTGTAGTCTTTTACAATTTTCTACTAATGCTCTCTGCCATCAGCCACAGGAGGCTTTTTATCTGAGAGATTTACAGATTCTTATACTTGCACCCAGAACAGAATAGACTCTGATCCTCACGCACTGGTTTATGCACAGAAATTAAAAATACGTATTTTCTGTAAAGGAGAAATGCTATGGATTCTACTCTTGAATTCACAAAGAAAACCCAGAACACACCAGCATGTGAGCTGTGATTGGATCTAGGGCTGGCTTATGGATTTCCATATCAAACCAATATACACACCAGAGAATAGGTTTTTCTACTAAAGAGCCTTGCAAATTGATCTCCTGAGAAATTTGCACAGGACCTTATTCTTACGTATATTAAAAAAAAATAATAAAAAAAAAACCTCTTAGAGATGAATCAAAGGGAAAATGGTATCCAGAACAACCAGGCAACCTTCTAGCAGCTCCTGCCTCTGGCACACTGCAGCTCCAAAGGCAGTGGAATAACCAGGAAGTCTGAGGGAGGGGAGGGGACGACAGGGCAAGGCTGGCTGGGGAGGAATGCTGATAAGGAATCTGCTCCCAGCTCTTATTTAAGCAGGGTTATGGGTAGCTTTAATTAAAGATTTTGCATGCACATGTACAATACACCCCAAAATGACAGAATCTACGAGAAAATCCCACCTCTTGTGTGTGGAGCTGTGCCTGCTGGGGCCATACCCACTCCCCGCAGGACTGATTGCTTTTTTGTCACAGGGAGTATGGCAAAGGAATTGCAATAAGGACTATCAGCACTCTTGTATTGATGAACTACAAAACCCAGACATGTAACTCACGAGGCAGGCAAGAATCCAATGTTCTCTTAGTGGGGATCTTCAGTCTTTTAATGAGATTTTTTACTTCAAAGGGAGACCAACTTACAGCAACTTTGAGAAATGGAGGTTAGAAATTAGAAGTCTTGGTGGGATTTACAGCTTGGGAATGCCATTAAGAGATGTGTGTGAAGGGGCAGGACTTAATTCAGAAAGAGAAGAATGTTGTTTTTGAGAAATAACTGAAGTTCCATATCAAAAAGTAATAAGCATTATGACTCTAAATTTCATTGACTTTCCGTGAGGTATGACACTCTTAGAGGTCTATATCACTTGTAAATAGGATGTCTGGGTCTAAATGACGCATGCCAGCAAGGCTGAGCATAAAATCTTGTAAGTACCTTTAAAAAAAATCTTACTCTTAGTCACTTGGGTGGTTTGGAAAATTTAATATTTGATATGTCAGAGAGGATAAAAAACCTGAGTTTGGACAAAATAGATGTAATATGCCTGCATTGAAGCAGTGCTCCTCCTATAACTTAAACTGCAGGCAGCTGTATAAACCAGAGATTAAAAAGACCTGCTGTGCTATTTTGATCATTGCTTTGCAGCTGCACAATTCTTGCCCAGAACAAATTTTCTAGGTATCAGAGCTTTGGAGAAATGTACACTTCTGCTGCTGAACACGAATGAACATTTCCAATATTGACATCTCTAGTTCCTTGCCAGAGAACAGTGAAAATCCAAAGTTGAATTAGGCCTGAAAATACCCTAACAATAAAATTTGAGTGAACCAGAGAATATTGCTCTCGGGACCTCAAAATGTTGTTCTAAATGCTGCCAGCAAAAGGCATCCAAAGAATCAGTGTTAAGTTTCAGGAAAAACACACAATGAAAGAAAGACAGGACTACTCTCTTTTTGGATGGAATAATTAAGTTGGTAAGAAATTAGTGATTTAGTCACAGCTGCTGATGAGAAAAGAATATAGAAATGTGCATGAGAAGTGGCTACTGAGAAAGGATTTAGAAATTATTCTGTGTCAACTATGCAAGCACAGCTTGGTCCTGCCAGAGTCTCACTTTTGCCCAACGGCTTTCCCCAAGCACCAGAAGTCTAAAACTGCCCAACACTTTCATTGAATGCCTTCATCTCCAAATTACTCTCCAAACTGGGAAACTCTATTTATTTTCTCTTCAGCCTTAAAAGAGATGCAAAACTGCTTATTATGCTCACGATACACCTTTTCCTTTTTTCATACAGTACCTGAAAATGCCACAGTTTTAGGATTTTTAAAAAATATTTATAAAATAATCCACTGATTGCAATGAAGCTCAGCAATAACCAGCTTTCAAAGCCAGGCTTTGAGTCATCACAAAATGATTCAGGGATCTTACATTCTTATGGAAAAGCAAAACAATGTTGCTCTATACAGTTCATCTTTTGATATGATGGTTGCAGATAAATTCATCCCCAGATAATTTTATCCACTAAGGTGATTAGGCTATGGAGAGCTTGCGATGTGTTTACTGAGCACAGCACCATAGTTTATGGTAATGCTCTTGTCACGCTTTATAAACGTGCGAGGGGCTTTTATGAAGTAGTTAGATAAGGAGTGGTGAAAGTAATGTGATCCATAAAGAATGCACAGTGATGAAGAGCTGGGATTGCACAGATACTATAGGCAGGCAGATAGAGAGAATTATAACCAGTGCAGAGGCTGCATTAATCTTCCAAAGAATGGCCATAAATAAAATAACAAGAAGGAATGGTTCCAAACAAATTTGGCCAATGTATAAAACTGAGATGTCAGGGTGGGATCAGTGAAGTTGTTTGGAACAGGATCTCTTATGGAGCAGCTGACTTGCCATAGTGGCAACAACACTTTCATCGATGGGCATGACCATGTCTTACAAAATCCACGAGCAGGAAAACAAAGGGCTGCAAGCTACAGCACGAGTAAGCAAATGTCACTGTGAGGTGCTGTGTGTGACGAGCAGCAGCAGTAAATCCTGTCCTCTGCAGCAGCTGAGCAATGCCAAGCAATCACTTCCCAGGCATTTTTCAGTGGACAAGTGTGCCCATTATCCCACCCCATGTATTTCTAGAGTTATTCATACCGTGACCACCAGCAGCTGGTCCTGCATTTGAGCAGAAAACGATTCCTTTGCCAGGGACTGGCTGCACAATGGTGCAGAAGGACAGAGGATGGGACCAAAGGCTCAGAAGCAATCAGTTGTTTTTGCATGGAAAGCATTTTGCACTGCATTCATTATCCATAGTAGAAGAACCTGGTAGTCTCCAGCCTAAGGAATTTATAGCACACTCATTTCTGAACCTTATTTAGCTTCAAGCACAGTCAAGCACTTCAGTAAATGTTAGGGACTGGGTATGTGAACAGCAATATTTTAACTTTCAGACTACTATACTTCAGTTATGAATTAACAAGTCAAGGAATTCTCCCTCAAAATAATCTATTTTAACTTTCAGGCTACTCTACTGTGGTTATGAATTAGCAAGTTAAAAAACTCCCCCTCAAAATGATCTATTCCCTCCAGACTTCAGCATGATTGAGCTGTTTTACTTCTGGTCAGGACCACACTGTGGCTGAGGAAGAGGGGGAAGCAGAGGATGATGTGGGATTCAGCCCATATTGTTCTCAAAATTTAACTCATCAGTGCAGCCACTTCTGTGGGAAGCCTCAGTGGGAGGGTGGTTGCCTCCTCCTCACTGAAATTTTAAGGGAGAGGACAGTGGCAATATTTTATTTCCAGTTAACTTTTGACACCTCTTATTTTCTTCTTTTGGTTTTGTTCCGGTGATGTTCATCTCAAACAAAGCAAGTCTGACTGATTTTCTCTTTTCCCGTATTACTTGAGTCATTTCCCAAACCTCTCCACCTACATTTTTCCATAGTCACTGTCCCGAGCCACTTTTTTGTGTGAGTCTCCATGTTTTGATATCTCTCTCCTCCCTATTTCTGTTGATGAGCAATATTTTATTTCCTGCCACCTTGATTTGCTCTGTCTTTCCGCTCCAGCTCTCTGCATACAATTGTAACCCTGATTTATTCTGGTTCCCCACTCTCTCTCTCTCCCCCTCTTTACCTTTTTTTTCAACTGCATTGAATGTTTCTCTCTCTGACAATTTCTTTGTCTTCTCTCTGGAAGCTCCTGGTGAACAACACAATGCAGTACTACCTCCTAATAATTGATCACCTGGCTGCTGTTCAGATTTGTACTGCTCCTTTGAATACATGGGCAATTCAGTTCACTCTGTTCCTTCATCATGTGAATAAAAAGGGCTGCATACTCCAGTGGAAATACAGGCAGTCTAGTGAGCAAATAATTTTCTACTTTGAAAGCAACACGTGACACATTACAATATTGGCTTGAAATTCATATTAATTTATTTTCTATTAGTTAAACAGTAGCAGTATGCAGGGAGCTCTGCAGTTAGCAGAACCTAAGAGGCCAGGCAGAAACCACATTTATTTTTCTCTCTCCTGTTTACCCTTGGTGATGATCAGTATTCATCCAAACACTATCTAAGAGAATTTGGAATCTGATTTTTCAATTAAAAGTTGTTTTTTAAACAGATTTTTTAAAAAAACTACAATCTTTTTGATGAAAAACTTTGACGTTTCACTGGCCAATATCAACAAATTTCAATTCAAGATAAAATCCCTGTCTCAGGGTGTATTATAATTCATATAACTCAACTGCTTTTAGCAAATGATTCCCAGTTTCCTATATAGTACTACAGCCAATAAACTACACCACACTCACATCATCACCAACAAGGGGAAAGTGTCTTGAAAGCTGAAGTCCAGACAAAGAAGGAAGGAAGGAATTATTTGAGCTATGTCTCTTATGGTCACAAAGGAACCATTTTACATTAAGCTAAAAATAAATTCAACTTTTATTCCAAAATAATCCAAGTGATCTATTCCAAGGAAATGATGCAAAAATAAAAAAAAGATACCTGCACATGTCCTGAGCATGTCCTGCAGCTTCCTGAGGAGAAGCAGCCTGTCTGATGTGCTGCAGATTCTGTGCTAATTCCAGCGCTGCCTCTAAAGGCTGGAATTCTTCTTCCCTTGGCTCTTAGGCTTGTCCTGATTCGTTTCCAACTTAGTCCATTTTGAGTTAGTTGGAAAACCCCATTTCACTCAGCCCCCAAGGTTTTGCTTCAGAGAGCTCAGGTTTAAGTGCCATCCCACTGGGGTTCCTGAGGATCCAGTTCCAGGTGAGCCCCACCAGAGAAACGACCCCAGTGCTCTGAACCCTCAGTTCAGCTGCCTGCATTCCCAGTCTTCAAAGGTTTGGACAATGTTGACTATAAAGTGGGCTTTCATTAGAAATAAAATAAAAATGAGAAAAGCCTGTAAACTAGAAATAGGACAGCTCTGCCAACTCTTCTTAATAGTGTGCTGGTAATTAGAAGCAGAAGAGGTCATCTTGCCCAATTCTTTCCCAGTATCAAAATGTTTCCCTCCACACACTCATCAGTATCTTGCTCAATTTATTTTCACATTATTTAAGCAATTGGACTTCTGCTGGTGCAACAGGGGATCCTTTGAAGATGCCATTCTAGTGTTTAATGGGATCTACCATTGGGCTGAACAGAAAAAGAATGTTCTGTTTTCTTTTGCTCAGTTTTCCTCATTAACCCTAATTGTGGTGCTATGACCAACTGAACACAACTATTCCCTGTTCCACATTTACAGATGTCAGATATGTTTCAGATGGTCATCACATCCCCCATCATCATTAGCACCACTTAGACAAGCTGTGCATTTGCTGCTTCTCTTCGTCTTCCTTCATCAGCCTGTCCCCATCACCGTACTGATGTCCACAGCTCTTCTCAGCACCATTGACATCACTGATGTTTTTAAAATTCCACTCTATAACAATTACATTATTATTAAAAGTGATAACAATTCTGTGCTGTAAACTGGATGAGTATTATCTCCATTTAAGAGAGAAAAATCTGCCCTATTTTCCCAGTCCAGCATTTATCCCTCCTCAGCTCTTCAGTATCATTAACTAAAACACAGACAACCAGCACAAGTTAATCAGGTTTTGAGAATATTTGATCACCAGTGTATAAGCTACCAGATACATTGGTATTTATTACTGCCTGGGCATGTCAGCACTGTGGAGATGGACAAGGAATAAAAAACAGGGTGTAGAAACAGAGACAGATGCTATGTAATAGAAAATCCAGCCAACAGTCTGAGATGGAGCAGGAATGCCATATCTAATTGAAATGGTGCTCTGTGCTTCCCAGCAGAGTTCTCAACAAGGAAAGACACTATTACCTCCTGCTCTTGGAAAAAATGCCATCACTTTCCTATTTTTTTCATCCCCACTGTGGCAGCTGGCAATTTTCCAGCATTAATGCTTGAATATTTCTTTTCCCCAGGTATATTAGTTCACATTTTTTTCTAGTTACATTCACATTATTTCCTGGGCCTTCAGATTTTTCTGATCCTTTTTATTATGAGTCTTGTGCTTCAGTGACATGTGTTGTAACACATATTTTACTATCACTGGTAAATTGGCAGAGGCCCTGTTTCCTGTCAGCCACAACCTGGATAAAGCCAACCCCAAACGTTTCTTTTAGAACCTGAAAGATGCTTTTGTGCTTGGCAGAAAACCAAACCAGCACTTGCAATAGCCATGGCCCAAAATGGTGTGAAAGGAACAGATTTTCAAGCCCAGCGTACCAAGTTATGCAGCACTGCAAAGATGTGGGTTTCCCTCTTGTTCCAGTGGGAGCCTTCTCCTATCAAACTGCACACAAAGAAGGAATTTAACGCTGCAGCCAGAAAAACTACTGGCTTTCCACTGAACAAACAAAAATGTAATATCAGCAATACCTTTAAGGCAGGCTTGGTTGACAAACAGGTGTTCTCTCTGTAAGACAGTTTTCTTATTGATCTGCGCTAACATCTTGCAGAAGTGAACAATCTCATTGCCATGTCAAAGGCTAACCATCTGTGAACAAGTAATGCAGCCAGAAAATCCTTGTTGCTACAATAATAGCTTTAGGACGTGGGTTTTGTTTCAATCACCACAAAAAGAAACCTACCAGAAACTTCACAGAAATTCTTTTCCTGATAAATTGATGTACCCAGAAAAATACTTCTGCTTACACAAATTTCATCTAAATAAATTACAATAATTTACACACTATCAAGCAAGTAAAGTTACTGAAATAATTGGAAAGTTCGTTTTTTTGCTTTTCTTCCTTTGATATTGCAATCACCTTCTCACAGTCTCATGCATCACAGCCCTTCCCTTATTTAAAAATCATAATTCTCTCTGTGGGACAAATCACCTCTTCAATATCTGAATATATATGTTAATACTTTCAGGATCAGGGTTTTTTTTTTTTCCACATCAATAAACAGTATTCAGCCATGCTGGAACCACAATCTTAGACTAAAAGACCATTCTAAGAGATTGATGTGCAAGCACAGCGTCACACTGAGAGACAGACTAATGAATTAAAGATTCTGGAACAAAAATCTAATGGCAGGACTTTCTGAGACCAGGAGATGGTCTTGTGAGAGACTTTCTAGCTCAGTGAGATAGTTTTAGGTCCTAAATAATTGTCACGCCAGAGAATATTGAGGTCCCCAGGCATAAGTTTTGACTAAAGGATTTAATAATCTGACTGTTCCCTTAGAAATATGAACCAGGAGCTCCCTTATATCAAGGTAATGAATTATTATTGTTATTACCATTATTGTTGTTCTTGTCATCATCATCATCATCATTACTAATTACTAATTATTGCCTTTGATAAGTTACTGGACACTGTTGAGTCAATAGCTAAGTGTCAGGGGTATAGTTTTACCATTGAAAAAAATCTTAGTTTCTGGCTAGAGCTGGAAGGCCTTAACTTTGTCCTGCTGCTCATTGGTTATACCCACGGAACAACCCCATGGAATACCAGCAGTGGGGCACCCAGAAACAACCCTGGTTCCCAAATCCTGATGAAGACCTGCAAGCAGCAAAGCTGAGCTCACGGTCTCTTGCACCCAGGCAAAATTGGTGAGAGCACTCGAGTGTAGATGTTTCACTGGCACAGTTGAATACTGGGCTATTTGTTGTAAATCACAACTACTGAAGAGCAAATTCCTGTACCTTCCCTTTACAACTGGGATAAGGGTGTCAGTGCACGGAGCAGAAAGGAGGTTGGATGGTGACTCTGGAGCTCCTGGTCATGAACTGCAGCAGAGACTGAGTCAGGGAGGGAATCCTTGACCCCAAGGCTTCTCAGATCAGTGCACAGCACAAGCTGGGCTGGGAAGAAGCACGACAGTACAGAGCTGCCACAGGTTTCCCATTCTCCTTTCCTGCTTTGTTCATTCCTGTTTGCACTGCAGCAATCTCATCCCTGTCTGCCTGAGGGGTCTGTTATCTTCATGTATGATATCCCACCTTTTGCTGCTTTCCAAACACATCAAATCTCTGGGCACCTGAGGGCTCCTCCCCACTGTCCCTGTTTTGTTGACTTGTTTCAGCTGAAAATTTGCACAAATTGAAGCATTGGTTTCAATGATTTTAAAATTAGTCTGGATAAGGAAAGTATCAACAGGAAATAGAAACCACAGCACTGTCAGTAATTCAGTGAAGTCATGGTTCTCTCTTCTTGGGCTTTTTCAACTCAAAACATCAGAGGCAACAAACTGGAACTTCTTGATATATATTTGCATACTTGTTTACTTTTCAAAGTAATTAGCATTTAAAGTATTAGCAGGGAGCTGAACAAATGTACCATATAGCTCCAAAAACAATACAAGAGAAACTGCATTTGAATGAATTTACTTTGCTGGTACCATGGATGTGTCAGCCCAGTGAACACTTAATGTTGAACACTAATTACACAAACAAAAGAAATGGCACAAAGCTGTTGCCTCTGCTAGTTTTCTTCCAGGATTCAGCCTTGTTTATGTTGGAGGTTTTGTGTCCTAAATAAATTCCTGTCTGTGACTGCTTCAAATGGGATGATATTTCAGAAGACTGAAAATATGCACTGATCAATGCCTGAGACAAACAAGCTCTCAGCTGTTGTTGCTGACTTGCCGACCCTCGCTCAGTAAGAAATTCTTTTTATCACGCTGTGAATTTCATCAGCTGGTCATCACCATGATGGACTGATGGTGGCTCTGCTCCCTCTGGCCACTTGTCTGACATACGACTTTCCAGTCAACTGCTCATGGGTTTATGGCTTTGCTTCTGATCCTCAGGACAGGGAGAGGCAGCACTTGGCCGTCAGAACAAAGCAAAAAAAGATAAGTGCAAAACTGCACTGAAGCTTCTTGGAGAAATTTAGATTCAAAGTGAAAATTGAGATTAAATTTAGATTTAAGCTAACCCCCCATCCCCACTCCCCCAGATACGTTTGGCTATCAATTAAAAAAAAAAATCAATAATGAAGTCAATAAATATTTGTTAAGAAAACTCAGTAAAGCAGCAATATAAAGTGAATAGAAGAGGACAAAAAAAGTGAACTGCAACTCATTATTTTCCAACAGAAAAAAATAAATTTTAATATGGTGGTGAACTAATGTCAGTTAAGAACCAATTTTAAGGTTTCTAATGAACATAAGAATGACTTTCTGAAGAAGAATATTGTTGGGAGTGATGAACAAGAGAGGTGATTGAAGCGATGGGTAATCAGGGTACTGAGAGATGTCAGGAAAACACAAATTTTCACTGGGGCTTCCAGTGTTAAATCCAAGAGTTAAGACAGAACATGAAGTTGAAGTTTCAAAAAAATAAGGGAAAATCTCACACAAGGCACATGAACTGAAAGTTTTCCATGAGCTCACAAAGCAGTTAGAAAAGTAAATTCTTTTAGGGGTTATTACACACAATTCCTGCATCACAAACTGCTTAAAACTGGCAGGGTCTAGAGGGAAATTCTCCTTGTTGGTTTATCACTCCTGTACTCTGCCTTAGCATGTGCTGCAACTGCTACTGGAAACAAGATTGGATTCCTGACCTGACCCAGTATGGTTGTTTTTAAATTCCCAGAGATGGTCCCAACATCCCAGAGGTCATTCTTCTAGTCATCTGAAAATAGTAACCCACTGTAAAGCATCACCAAGCTATTTAGGACACATATTCCTAACATAAATCATATATTGGGGTTTTCATATCCCTTTGCAGGTCTTGCATTTCCATTTTTTCCTGCTCTTATCCAGGGCAAATCTCCATCAGGCGCCCATCTCCTGTACTTCCTTTATATTCAAATCACATCAGCTTTGATGTTCCCTCTCCAACCCGTGCTATGAAATTCCATCACAAGTACACCCTAAACTTTTATTTATTTCCTCACCATCTGACAGCCTGCCTTGTGGAGCTTTGTCCAGAGTCACTGCTACAGGACAGAACAAGAGAGGAAATGTCAAAGTTGTCATGCGCGTTCCCCAGTGCTTTGATTTCTGCTGGCAGCCACACCTTCTCCAAAACTTCTTTGTTCTTGGGCTTCAAGCTAAGGGTGAATCTCCCACGTGCCTAAGAAATCCTCAGATTTCTGAGCGTCCTAGATTCACTGCTAAATGGCCCTTAAACATGTACAAACCTGGAACACAAATACTGCCAAACCAGATCACAACAATTGTCCATCATCTCCTCTTCGCTCCCTGTGACAGGTGAAACACAAAGGGCTTCAAAGGAACATTAAAGAAGCCCATAAATGGGACAACTGCAATATAAGCTGCCTACACACTTCTTTTCTGGGGAATAGGAACTCCTATTCCTCTGGGAACATTTTTAATCCTAGATAAAGTCATAATGTTCAAATGATCCAGGAAAATACACACATTATTATATGTTCCTGTTACTATTGGTGTGCCCTACCTTTCACATACATTATACACTGTATTAATAAGTATTTTAAACCTGGTTCCCTGCATCAATTTTACAAATTTCTTGGGTATCTGCATTCATTCATCAAAAAACCTGCAAATATAACAGTTATTCTGCATTTCATTTTGTGTCTCTTCAGGAGTTTTTCTCTATTGTATATGGTCACCCACATGTAAATTTTTGCTCATAGAAAGCTATTTCCTTGTCTCTCAAACATATCATGTGGCTCCTATTTTAGATTTCACTGGTGCTTTAAAATTGATGATAAAAGGGACAATGTGAATCTGTCAGTAGATACATCTTAAATACCCATGATGACATCCAAGAGTTCAGTATTCAATACAGTATTTCCCATTTTTATCCTGGTGTGCTGGAGCAAGCATGTCAGTAGTCACCAGTTTGGGCACACCTATTTCACTCTGACACTGGGTTTTTTCCAATAACCAATGTTTCTGTAATAAATCACCCTCTGCAGTTTCTCCAGATAGGTGATTTCCCCTCACCACTCCAAGGGCTAGATGTGGCACACCCCTGGGACTACTCTAGCTCTGCTTTCAAATCATCCTCCATTTTCTTCCTATCCTCTTGGGCCTGACTCCTTTCATGCCGTTCTGCAGTCTCTGCTCATCCCCAGGAACAATTCAGCACACGTTCCCCGGGGTGCTCTTGTCTCTCCACCGTTTACATCTCGACAACACCACCTTCCCTCGTTCTTCCCTTACAAGACCCGTCACAGATCCATTATTCATTTTCAGAGCACAGTATTATGAACTGTGTCACAGGTTCAATCCACGACGTTGTGAACCAGGTGTTCTGCTCAGGAGAAAGAATTGGGTCTTTGAATCCAGGAGTTAGGATTTAATTAGAGCCCTGCACTGAGGGACAACCACAAGGACTACCTGCAGCCCAGAGATGATTCTGTAAATGGCATTTTAAATGCACATCTCCCTCCATTGAATACAGAGGCAGAATAATGCCCCAAGGCTAAAATTATCCTTTGTGATTTCCTTCTGTGTAAACATTTGTTTTGTTTTTCCTGCTTTTATCAACTTTTTTCAGATCATCTGCCCTTACGTTACCCATTCACCAATTTTCATCTAATTTTCTTAATCCCTGTGAGAGTCTTTGTTCTGTTCTCTATCTGTATCAGTCCTCCTAAGTCTTTACATGTGCTTCATAAAACTTTTTTACTCTGTACTTCTCCAAAGGTGCCAGATCATTGCCCAAACCTTTAGTAAATCTAATTTATGGTAAATATTTCTCTTTGTACTAATTAATTAGCACGAAAAATAAGATATGACTGTAACAAACATTTCTGCATACCTCTGGAAGTGCTTAAAAATAGTATTAGCACACTAAAGGCATTACTGATGGTAATTCCATTATTTGCACATACACCCCCACATGTACACACGCTGTTATACCAGCATTATTTAACTTTGCCTTGGCTCCCTAAAGATAAGGAGGTTTTAATTTTAATATGCACTGAGAGAGGATTTCAGATTACAGTAAGGAACTACAAGCACTTTTTAGCAGTGGTTGTGCACATCAGCCTGTAAAAATTCTTTATGAACATGCACAGGGTGGGCAATTGTGCACATCAGCATCCATCCATGTCTGCAACTGTCTGTGCTGAGCATGCCAGGCTGTGGTCTGTGTGCAGATATTAAGAGTTTTCCATGTTATAGGCACAGGGCCTGTTACAGAAAACCATTCATTACAGATGAGCAGTACATTTTTCTGCATTTTTTTCCAATCATTAAAATATGTTTGATAGTATATTTTTAGCTCAGTTCATTAAATGCACACACAAACTTGCCCACATATCTGTAATTCCATTAAGCTACTCTTAGCAGTTCTGCTCAGTAACATTAAACTCTGTGTACTGCAGACTTTGTGTTTTACTACTCCTGCCACGAGCTTTGCAAACTAAATTGCCAGAGTGGCAACATTTCAGAGGGAGCTGTGAATTGAGGCTGCTGTGGGAAGGCTGTGTGTCACAGCTGAGGTGGTGGAGGGCAGACACTTGAGATCAGGTGGTTTGTGTGGAAGTGTTAGAATTTTATTCATGGAATGCCAATTTTTGTGAATGCCATCCATGCCTACAAGGTGTTGGAAGTCACTAAGGGATGTGTCAGAGTCTTCCTACCACACTGCCTGGTTCTTGATGCCAGTCATCAAAGAGCAACTGGAGAAAAGGCAAAACGCTGTCACCCTTGTATGCAGCTTTTAAAATGTACTTGAGGCTGTGGACAAGAGATGTTGATTCCCTTTCCCAAATACAGTAACAGGTTAATAACCTTATACCTGGATTCTTTTCACAAACAAGCTTCTCTCCACTGTGACTTTTCCTTGGATTGCAGAGGGTCACACACATCAGTTTAACTGAGCAGCAACACCAATAAACACCTGCAGCTAACTCAGCTTTGGCTTCTCCATCTCAGGCTAAGGGTTGCAGATGAAGGGAGAAGGCATTTCTTCATCCTTATACCCATTATTATCAAAATAATTATTGCATGTCTAAACATAATTCACAGGAAAAGCAGAAGGGAAAAGTCGTCTCTTTGATAACAGAGTAGAATCAATAACAATAATTTACTAATGAGATGGTAATAACGTGGAGAAGTGGAACAGAGGAAAAAAGTAAAGCTGAAGTACAAATACTGGAGCATCAGGAATTTGAATTAAATAGACATTTCTGTTTCTGTCTCACTTTGAATTTTCACAGCGCTTCCCAGTACACGTAACAAAATCCACTAAAGTACCTTTCTAAGAAGCTTCTCAGGACTTAACAGAGCTGAAAAGAAACCTATCTTATCAGGACAGCTCAGAGCGCAAAAGTTGACTTTTGGAGTCTCCAAAAGTTGGAGATTTGGTTCCTGTATGCCACATAAAATCTCAGGCAAAATCCTGGTCCCACAGAAGAAATTGGCAAATGTGGACAGGATTTCACTCCATCTGCCTCATTATTCCAGCTGAAAACTGCTTTGTTTATGGGATGTGGCCTGCATGAAATTGAGTTGCCTTAACTTCATCTGTGCAGCTGATCTCCAGCCTCTCGTGAAGGATTCCAACCTCTAAATAAAAAAGGACATGTGCAATTTAAAAATTCATTTTGTGGATTGGTTCCTTTCCCCCCTGTTCTGGGCTGTAAATGGTTCAATGACTAGGACATCATCGAAAAGTCTCTGAAGTTTATCCACCACACACCCAGGAATCCAGGTGTTTCTTTAGTTAATTTTGTCATAGAGAAATATCTTTCCATATGTGCTAACCTCCAGGGTTAGGTGGGTTTATTGTTTACATTTTCTAGCAAAGTTGTTCAAAGAAGAGAAACAAAAGATGAAATAAAATGTTCAAAGGAACACAGCAACACCACATCACTGTGGAAGAGATCCAGAGAGAAAACCTACTCTAATAAAGGCAGTGTTGTGTGGTTTTCCTAAGAAAATTTGTAGGCATCAGATATAAAATGTTGGAACCCCTTGGTCCTACATAATCTTTATAACATAAATTATACATTTGGACAAAATTATACAACTATAATCCCAAAGGTTTTTTGAGTAACACGTCATGAACACCACAAACATTTCTCCTTAGACCCCTTACATCTAATTTTCATTAGAAATAATGTTATGCAAACATCTAGGTTTTATATTGTAGAATCATACTCATCCCTACACAAAGAACTCCATCACATCTCCAAGGGCTACGAGTGGTGATCATTCCTTGCAAAAAGCACTTTTAGCAGTGTGGATACCACACCAACCCAACACTAACTGCTTTATGAACAACTGTATCACCTCTTCCTAGTGATCTATCATGGACAGGACAGTGCCAAGAAACTCCCAGTTCTATCCTTAAATTCACTGTATTTTCTTAAAGGAGAGGTTCTTTGGCTGGCCAGTTTTTTACCTGGGTGAGTTAATAAACAATAGTGCATCAATTCATTTGAGAAAGGTTATTGCTACAGTAAGAATGGCTGGAAGTTAATTGGCAGCTTGTTTTATTTTGGAAAGAAAACAGAGTTTCAGAAAGTATTGGATTCTTGGATTCCTGTACGTAGCTTGGATGACTGAGACTTTCTCTTTTTACTACAAGAGTTGGGCAGTAATGCAAAATGTTTTAAAAAGAGGATTTTTAAAAGCTGTTTTCACTGCTTGCCAGATCTAGAAAATTACTTTTAAAGCTCATGTAGAATATGCACAAAAATTAGTTTTTGTTAGAGTAAAGTAATCATTATATTGTAACTAAGAGTAACAAGAACCTCCTGCAGGGCTCACCTATTTATTTTCAGCCCAGAAGAAGAGCTCTGTCTCATTAAAGGATGCCCTGCATTGCCTGGAAGGTTTCCTACAAACTTCAAATGTCTCTGCATGACCTTTTCCTGCTGGGGTGGAACCCTTGTTAGCTGTTGGTGTTTCCCATTATGGGTGAGCTGCTTCCCAGCCAAGCAGGTCCACTGCTTCCCCATCCCCCAAAACCCCCTGTGAGTACTTTCTGAAATGGTCCAGGGGGGCAAGAGATGGTGCCTCTTCACCAAAATACAGAGATTCTTAATGGCAACGTTGGCACAGCTAACACAATCCCATTCTGAGGAACTTCCTCACAGTATCCTGCAATATCACCAGTTAGGTATTTTTCACTCATCAGCATAATTTGCAGGGTGTCAGCCATTGCAGAGCCCATTCACCAAATAAAATCAGAATGAATCCTCTTGTTTGTGGTTGGGTTTTTTTGGTGGTGTATTTTTTTTTTCAGATAGACACAAATTTTAGTCATCATTCTTCCCCTCACAGGTGGCAATCCCATTTGCCAAGTGACTATGCCCCTTATTACTTTTCTGCTTCTTTCTTGCTGTTCCTCTAATCCTGTTTTCATCTTTGCACTATCCTACAATTGTTCCTGGATCTGATGTCTTCTACAGACTTCGTCCTTAGAAAAGCCAGATAATGCATCAAGCCACTGCTGTAAAAGCAAACTAAAATACTTATAAATAAATAAAACAAAACTTGCCTAAATACTAACAAAAATGCCAGCTCTTCTAAAGCTGAGGAAACCCAGTCCCCAAACAGCAGTTATTATTATGACTTTCATGCAACAGTAAGGCAGTATCATGTTTGCTCAAAAGACCAAGTAATAGATAATAAAAGGGTCATCAATTAATGCTAAATTATATTATCTGTTTTCATCTATAAAATCAGAGACTGAGTGACTTCACTCCTACAACATACATTGAAAAGGCAAGTAAAGGAGGATGAGAGAAATGGTATGAATTGACTTTGAAGCAGAGCATATGCTGCACTGAAATGGAGATCATAATGTCAGTTAAGGATGTATTTGCACATACTCAGAGTGAATATCTCCAAAATCTCCGTGCATGTGTATAAGCACATACTCATTCTTAAGCATACATACCCATAAAAGTTCAGCTTGCTCAGAATTTAAAATTCAGTTGTATTTTCCACTGGAGTCTCTGACTATCTTGAAAGATATGTGCAGTTAGCAGATAGCTGGAGGTGCATTCCCACAACTGCTCTGCCTTTACCTGCTGTTATTTTCAGAATACAAGAGGAAAGTGAGTGATGTCTTCTACTCTCCATCTGAAAGCACCACAGGCACTCAGTAAGTGTTTTAAACCATCTTTGGCTGAATAAGTTTCTTAATGTCATCTGGCATATTCTGACATTTACTAGCTATTTGCAAGTTAAGTTAAAAAAAAAAAAACATATACAGAACACTTTCTACAATGAAATACCACACTTTGGTGATAATCCCAGTTCACCCAAGGAATCCTGATTTCACATACATCCAGATAGTAGAACTGATCTATTGTGTTAATTAACTTAATCAGAATTAATGAATTATTGCATTATTTTTTTGTTCTCTACTGTTTGCAAATACCAAAATTAGAACCTTGAAATGAAACCATAACTAATGTGGATCATCACAGCTATTATTGCTTGATCTGTCTACTTGATCTGGCTTTAACATTTTCAAATCTGGTTCCCAAAACTAACATTGTCATAAACTAAATGCATCATCTCCTGAAAAACAATTCCCTTTTCTAACACTGTTTGGTGTTTCTCTGATTTATTGGCACCTTTTAGGCCCTTGTCTTAGTGTGTCAATACACATAAAACTTATGCAGCTTATTTGGCTGTCACGTTATCTACATGGCTTTATCAATATTTTTGAGTGTCTGCTGCCTGGCAGCAGCATTCTGTGCATTAGATCATGCAAAGTTTTGACTGCAGAGGGATACTTCAGCTCAGGTGTAAACTTTTGTGTGGTAACCTTCAAACCACTGTGAAATGATTCCCCCTTTCCTTGTCATAACAGGAATATATTTGTGTAACTGTATTGTGTTCAATATCTCACCGGAATTCTTCTTATTTTCCTGGTTTGAACTGCCATGGAAAATTCAGACTAAGCACACATTAATACTCACACTCTTTGGCACAGGTTGGGATTTTTCTTTTCTCAGTCTGTTGCACAGTCCTGAGTCATGATTGCTTATTCTTGGTCTTCATTCCTCTTGTTTCTCTGTTTGATCAAAGCCCAACTGTGTCATCTACAAATTGGTTATGACATTCACATGCAGGAAATAATGTTTTTCAAAGATATTTAGGATACAGAAAGCAACCATTTTCAGTGATGATTTTCAGTGACTTTGCTACAGTGTTTCAGTCTAATCTTTGATCTTGCTGCTCCATGTGTGTACTATTATACAATTATCACCCAAATGTCCCTGAATTTTCATGTATTTATTCTAGTCCTCATTCCTTCCCCCAAGAAAACACGTACTTGCACGAGTTCCCTGTGTGGAAGCAGCATTGCTTTGTGCAGCTGCAGTAAGCAATCTTCCCTACCATCTCCTTTGATGTTCAGAAATGATCGATAGTAGAGAAATTGCATCCATCTCCTGCCTGCACGTCTGTGGCTGAGGAGCAGGCACACACACAGCTCTCAGCCTTGTAGGCCTCATTATGCATGATTACAAGACATATTTCCTTGTATTACAATAAATAAAGTGATCCATATTCATGTAGTTATGATATCAGACAGGGTGGATACAATCTTGCAGCCCCACTATGATGATAAAGTCAATGGGATTTCTACTCAGTAAGAACAAAAAGAGACATGAAGAATTTGCTTGATATTATTAAGAGGTCCTTTCTGGATTACAGATAAGGTGCGTTATATCACCCATTGCAATCCCAGAATATTTTACATTTTGTCATATTACACTGCAAGCTATTTAGAAGTTCCTGTTTAGCAGCTCTTACCACTTTCAGACAGGAGCAATTGGATCCAGACCATGTGAAAATCTTGGAGGTGTTATTAAGGACATAAAGAATTTGAGGGGTTGTTGGAACAAATTAATTCCCTGTCTTTGCTTACCACACAGGCAAATGCTTACTTTTATTTTCTTTTCCTGAGGCAGTGCTCCAAAAATGTATGAATTACTTAGGAGTAAGATATTACTTATCCCAGCCTTTGCATGTAATAGAACAGTAAATGGAAGAGGTGCCAAAGGAAGCCCTTCCACAACCCTCTGCAGAGGTACATGGATGCAGATAAATGGAGGCACTACTACGGAAAATCTTCAGTTAGCTGGAAAATTCATCCTTCAGCCCTAAATCACCCCTGAAATCTGGAGACATCGGATTTCAGATGAATATTTTATATTACATCTTAAAGGCCCTTCACTACAAGTAGTAAAATAATTGTTATTAAATTCTCAGCAGATTACAAGGCATCTCCAGCACACAGTGCAAAGGAGGGATTGGGCCTTTGTGGTGCACAACTCACTGCGTGCTGGGGAAGAGGATTTTGCTTTTTGAAGGATATTTGCCTCCAGCATAATACCAATAATGGAAATAATATCACATCATATAAAGTTGAAGCTTTTATTCTCTATAGAACTGAGGAATGATGAGAGAAGTACTCTGGGAATTTTACCCTTTAGATTAAATATTTGAGTCATGAATGTCTGAGACAATCAGTTTCAGTTCTGAAATTACCTTGCTATCTCAAGCATAGGAAGAATAAAAGATATTTTCTGTATTACAATTAAGACATGGAAAATCTTATTTTCAATGACATTTTATGCTTAACACAAGACAAGAAATTTTTTTAAAAATAGTTCTGAGCCTTGACGTCAGCTTTTCCAGCATTAGCTGAACTCAGGCTGTGAGTTCATGGACTGGTCTGGTCCTCACTGCAGCCCATTCCACAGCCAGTCACACCATTGTGGTTCTTCTCCCGGGTAACAAGCTATGGAATGAGTGGAAATGGCCTCAAGTTGTTCCAGGGGAGGTATTAGAAGGAATTAGGAAAAATTGCTTCACCTAAATGCTTGTCAAGAATTGGAACCGACTGCTGAAGGCAGTGGTGGTATCACCAGCCCTGGAAGTGTTAAAAGAACATGTGAATGTGGCACTTGAGGACATGGATTAGTGGGGAACATGGAGGAGCTGCCTTGATGGTTGGACTCAATGATCTTGGAGATTTGTTCCAAACTTCGATCACTCTGTGGCTGCACTGGAAAGCCATTCCAAGGCAGGAAGGGACCACATCTGGTCCAAACTCCCAAAAAAGCATTTCTGTTTCACTGCAGTGCTCCAGGCTAGCAGACACATAAGCTGCAGACATCCCAGAGAGTTTTCCAAAGGTTTGTTCCCAGAAAATTATACAAGTAAGCCCAGACTACACACATAAAGTAACACTTCTGTAACAAAACAAAAAAGTAAGTTAGAATTTTCTTCGCCCTGTATATTTGACCTCTAAAGCTTTTATGAAGTTTCTGTCTTCAGAAACTACTGTCTAAACTGAATTCATTACAGATGTAGAGATGATCATGATGGAGGGATTACAAATGTTTGCAGAACTAACGCTATTTGTTCTTGGGGACAAGTAGAGAAAGCAGCACGAGATAAATGTGAGTGCATGTGTGTATTCAGAGGACTATGCCATATGTATTTTCTTCTCTATAAAGAACCCATTAGATTCCAAAGAAGTGACATAATCTCTATGTATTTAAATACTTTTCTGCATAAAAAGATTGGCATTTTGAGTAAAAATGGAACAGGACAGAAGGGATTTGCCAGGTTGAGAGGGGCAGGCTCAGTTCATTTCCTCAGTTCATTGACTTCTGCCTCAGTAAATATGCTTATTCAACAGAGTTTACAAGGCCCAGCACTGAAACAGCTGGATGAAATCCTGTGACCTTTGCTACACAAGAGAATGCAATTCTAGAGGCCCTTTCTGACCTTAAAAATCTTTGAGACAATGGAATAACTGTAAAAAAGGAGAATTTTCATACATCTTTGAAATGCTGGTTCTGTGAACTTTCAAAGAATTAATTCCATGTATTCCCTTTTTTAGCTTATTTCCTTTTTTTCCATTGCTCGTCTACATTGGAGATAATATCTAAAATCCAATGTAATTATATCGCTACTTAATTCACTGGGGCCAATATGTAATACAAGAAAAAACTTGAAAATACCATAAATTGTGCACATTAAAATGCAATAACAGAGACCACTTATTATGAAAAAATGGAAAAGTGTTTGACATTTTTGGCACAACTGGGAAAAAACTTTTTTTCCATAGTCACACCAGAGTTACATGTATGAAAGGTTGGTGTAGGCACAAAGTGGTGCCAAAGGGTGATGATTTCACAGCTCAGCTCCAGGCACAATGGACTGAGTTCCTCTTGGCCCAAAAAAGGCAACAAAAATACTCCAAAGGCCTTCAGAGCTTCGAGAGGATGATGTGGGCTCGTGGGAACCACATAGACACGGAACTCTCCGAGGTGCTGACTGCAGGGTGTCAAGGGAAAATCCATGGTCATGGGAAAATACAGCAACCTGAACATTATTTGCATAAATTATTCTTCTTCAAAGGAACTGTTTGCCTTGAATCAGAGGTATGGATGGGCTCAATGATTAAAGGGAAAAGGTTGTAAATAGAAAAAGCAGAGAACTGGAGTCAGAGAAGCAATAAAGTATGTATCTCTTGGGGACTGGGCTGTTTTGTGCTGAGACTGAAGGTGTGGAGCATTCTCCAAAGGCTCTGCAAGAGGAAAGAAATTCCACTCATACAATTAAGCAAACTCCAAGAAGGAGAACCTTAAATCTAGTGGAACCTGAACAGTGACTAATACAGTTTGACAGAAAAAATCTAAGTGATTAGGGGAGTAGCCGAGTGCTCTTTAGAGGCATAATGAGCTTGGGTGGGAAGGCCAAAGACTTTCATGCAGCACTTCTTGTCAACCACTGGTTGATTGAAATTATGCAAATAGAGCAATGTGTAAACTTGATTTATATATAGATCTCAAGTCCAGAATAAATAAATTGGAACCATCCTGGTACATTTAGTGGAAATAAAATAAGTTTTCTGACCTTAAGCTAGCAATTTCTATTATTTGTTTTTTTTTAAAGAAGGCAAGCTGCAGGTAATAATGTCACTACTACTAGGTTTCAGTATATAGTTAAATTATACAGCCTAAACTGGAAGTTAGGTAATTGTGAATCAAGAGAGTTGTTGCAAGATTTGATCCAGATCTGTACTATTGGGTGCTGCCAGGAGTTTTAAGAGATCTCTCATTTGGAGTTCTGTCATTTTGCTAATAAAAGCTAATTACCAAGAACTCTACTGCTTTCACTGCTGGTGAGAAACACATTTGCACAGCTTCAAAAGTTCTGTATGAGGAATAATAATTTCTAGAACAAGACACATGTTGCTGGAGTGCAGGGGAAATAGCTCCCCAGAATGTTCCAGCATTTTCCACATTCCTTCTGAGTTAACTTTTCACATACATTTATTTCTCAGGGATTTACTTGCATGACTTTGAGCTTAAAGCTCTTGGTACCTTACAGGACTGTGCCTTGTTCTCCTGTGCCACCTTAATTCTTTTGCAGATGCAGTGTGACAGAGAGAACTGTCCAAACAAGTCCAACAATATAAAATCTGTTTTTTCAGACCACTTTCCTATTAACTGCCATGTCTGTGCTACTGTAGATGAAGTTAAAACAACAGGGAGAGAGAAGTAACGGTTTTTGGTTTCCCTAACATTTAATTATATTTCTGAATTGGATGAAAAGCAGGGAAATTACTAAGGATTTCTTTTTCTTTCTTTCAAGTATTTTCCATCTAGTTTTAGCATCAGATCTTCTCAAAGGCATGCCATAGGCAAAAAAAAAAAAAAGAAAACAAAAGAGAAGTTGAATGTTTTGCCTAAGTACAAACTATGCAGGTCACTTAAAGAGTTAATAAAAATTTGAATTTTATAATGTTGTAGAAAGTTATGGGTGTCTGAATTAGCCTCACTGGGGGCAGTGCTTGCTAATGCAGGATTAAACACCAATTAGTTCCATGACAGTGGGAAGTGCTGCATTTAGCAGGCAAATGGAGTAAAGTATATATGCATAATATATGAAGACAGAGGAAATTCCACATCTCATTTTGCATGTGAACAGTTTAACTGACATTATCCGTACAAATATTTAAAAAAAATTCACAAGCAATTCCTGTTGGATCTGCTCTCCCACCCAGCCAGAGAAAGGGAGACACTGTGGGGAAGAGCTGCACAAAATAGCTCCTCAACAGGTCCCTGGCAAGACCAAGAAAGCCAACAGCTCTCCAGGCACTCCAGGGCTGTGAGGAAAGATCCACTTCTCTGTGCAAATCTACCGAGTTTTGGAAGCAAAGATCAAACAGCCAAGCTTCGTAAAATCATGTCAACCATGTCAGCAGCCCTGATTTATCCAAACAGGGAAGCCCTGGAACATTAAGTTTCACCGTGTGTTAACACACAGTGACATTTGGGCCTGATGTGGATATTTGAAATGCTCTCTTTTTGTCTGGATAAATGCACCTCAGTGTTGAGCCAATTATTCACAGACACCAGGGGGACTCACATCAACAACTAGTTAAGCTTCCAAGTTTGCAAATGAAAGCGAAAGATGCACGTCAGCTGTTTGTCTACAAATATTCAGCAATTACCCGGATACCAAGACACCCAGTAACACTCAGTAGTCATGGCAACCTGCTTTTGCCTTATTTGAAACTGAAGATCAAAGTGCTATTTGACTGGAGTAAAGTATGCCATTTTTAAATTCTTTATTGATTTAGGAACAAGATTTTCAACTTCTGTTCTATGTTGTGAAGATGTCATTATGAATATCCCATCCTGTCTGGACTGTTCCCACTTTTCTATTTTCGATTCTCTATTTATATGTCATTTGCAATTTTCCTGTCTCATTTTTATTTCAGATCTGATGTAACTGTACTAATGAACTGGGCCCTTCCACCTGCAAACCCCTAGCTTTCCTTCCACGTCAATCAACAACGACAGCAATCATTATTTAAATAATATTATAGCAGCTGGGTCCTGTGAAAAACACAGCATTGCTTTAAGTTTGGCTGCAACAAACACAACTCAGAATTATTCTGAATCCCGAGAATCCTTGGCCAGTATTGTATTTATCGTATTTTCAGGCTTGAAACCACTCATCTCAGACAAACCTGGTCATACTTATTTTGCTTTCTTTGTATAAAGCAAACAACTGCCCAGAGAATATCTGAGGGTTTTATCCTGTCTTGCTCTGAAAGATCAATGGGAGCCCTGCTGTGAAGAGGAGCTGCTGGGACTAAAGAAGGAGGTGGCACAGACAACGTCCATTCCCAGGCTCTGCCTGTTGAGCTTTTCCCACTTACCAGGTTTTGGGCTGGGAGTGACTTTTTTCTCCCTCTGTGTCAGATCTGCAAGACTTGCAGGATGGTTGTGACTTTCTCTTTAAGAAAGGTGAGATTTTCTTGTTGGGATCATCCTCCCACTTCAGAAAGTGCCTGGATTCCCAAAATCCCCTGTCCTCTGCCCACCACACCCTGTTACTGCCCTGAACGCTTTGCAGTCTCAGTGTGGGATATCTGCACAAAACTAAAATCACAGTGTTTAAGAGCAGTCAAAGTAGAGGAAGCAGTCATCTTTCATGTCCTAACACTCCCTGAAACTGCCAGGCTGCAAAGGTGGAGAGAGGCCAGCAGTGTCTTTTCTGTGTACAAGAATTAAAACAACTGTGAAGGAGTAGTTGCACAAACCTGCAAGGCAATAAGCCAGATAGTTTTGCTAAGATCATTTCCAGGCAATGTTCCATTCCCAGTGGAGGTTTCTATTGATCAGTAGTTATTTTTGCTTGCAATCAGCCACAGACTTGAAAAAACCCCACACCCAACCTCTGCTTAACAGAGCATCATCATAAAGTGTATCAAAACTAGAAAGGACCTTTGATTACAGTGTACATCCACTCGTTATTTTTTATTTTCTCTATCTGCCTTCTGTTTGTTTATTGCTATTCTCTTTTTCCATTGCTTAGAATCAGGAATCAGCTCTGCCACAATCAAATGCCTTATTTTTGGTATTTACAGCAGCATGAGGGTGCAGCAGTTGCTGCAGGTTAGGGAGTGCCTGTCCCTCACCATCCCACTGAAGGCAGTGGGACTCTGCAGAGTGGGATCTCTGCCAGTGGACACTGCTGTGGATGAGGGTTCAGGGAAGTGAGTTTTCAGCTGACTTCGTGCTAAAACAGCGCTTTGAATGCCTCTGTCTTCTGACAGCTTGGAGCAGCCTGGGAGTACTCACTCTGTTAGCAAAGGCTGTTTTGTAGGAGACTCCACACCCAGCTAATGTTTGCATCCGTAGGTCCTTTTTTTGTGCTGTTGTGTTCCATTACAAGAATAATATTGTCTGTGTGAAACAAATATGTATTTGGCTTTAACCACCCTTAAATGTAGATCTTTGTGAATGCTGGTTACTATAGTTACACTGGCATTGTGGGTAATTCTTTCATTACAACTGTTGCATGTTTGCATATAAACAGCTGAGCTGTATTTTTCTTACTTTCATCTAAGAAGCCACAGGAAATGCTTTGATTTAAAATTTGCTGATCAAGCCTGCAAAGTTAAAAATGTGAGATCAGGGTGAAATCAGCACAATTCACTGCATTATTGCTTTAAAACTTAAGGGAAAAGGTAGTTCAGAAAGCTGAAAAAATGTTAGAATGATATACATGAGTGGGTCCACAATCCATTGTGATTAAACATGCACTTAACCATTTCACAGATTTCAATTTTAATGCCAAACGATGGGCTTGTTAAGCAGACCATGAATATAGAGCCTTGCTCTATGCCCAAGCTTCTGTGATACATCCAAATCTATTAAAAAGGAAATTTTCCTTTTCAAATTCAACTCTTTGGGGTTATTTTGTTTGTATTTTTTTTTCTCCTGTGGTGTCACCAATCAGGAGATCAGGTCAGTCAAGGAGGACCTGCCTTTCCTAAATTCCTGCTGGCTGGGTCTGCTCCCTGCTGTCCTGTACATGCTGTATGAGGACACTCAAGAGTGTGCTCTTAAAAGCAAGGTAGGAAAAGGAGGGTTGCAATATCTCTTGTAGAATTAAGTACAAATGAACATATTGACTCTTACCAGAGTGAAGTTCACTGAACAGGGGGACACGGCTCATTGTCCTTAAGCTCTACCTTCCGGGTTAATTAAAAATTAAAGCACTGTGGGTTTGTACCTCAGACTCCAGCACCTCAGTAATTGCTACTAAGGAATAGAGTTAAGTGGAAAATAATTGCCATCTGAAGGTCTATCCCCAAGCAATCCAGAACAGCTCCTGCCCACCTGCTCTAAGATTTCAGCTAAAGGAGCAGCTCTGCCAATGTCAAGATCCAACAAGATTTTCAGATACTTTTTGAACTGCAATAAGCAATGGAAGAGAAACCATGCTTTCTCTCATCCATGCTCACTTTTGCTGGATACATATGGACTAGTTTACACTCACAAGCCTTTTTATGGTTTTTGTCTAAATCAACCTGCCAACCACTCAAAAGCTGAGTTCATGTTGCTTCTGATAGAGCCACCAAACTCATGGACAGCAAGTGTGCAAAGGCTTAAATGAGCATCTTCAAAACAAGGACATGGGATAAAAAGCAGAGAAAATCTTTGGAGGATTTCACCCCTGCCTTCCCACCATAGCTGTTCCTACTAATTCTGCTCCTTGCATCTTACACGTTGCATTCTTATCTCAAAACCTCCTTTCGTTTTCTTCTAATTGAGCTCTTTTACTCTCAGTTCTGCCTTTGGCATTTATAGCCTCTGACTTAATTCATGGCAGGTAGGACTGCTTATTTAAAATAACACATTTTTAATATATGCATTAATGCTGTTTTAGGAACAGAATAGTCTCTACTTGGTCAGATTAGTGTATCTCTCATTTAATTACAACTCAAAAGGTTAGAAAGTTTTATCATGCACGCATATTCTCTGGGAATTATCTGACTCTAAAATATAATTAATCATCCTCTGTCATGCTTTTATTATACCCACTGCTCTCTGGAGTCATTCTTTTATTTCGTCTTCATTCATATTCCTCTGACCTTCTTCTTCACTCTGTTCCCACAGACCTCAGGTGAATTTTAGCCGACAGCTCAGAAAGGAGTGGATATTGTTAAACCCATTTGTCAACCACATTATCAACTCACAAACATGAGATCTCTGCATATGCTTAGCATTTTCCATAAATAGCAGCCCAACTATTACCATGGATGGCATCTGTCAATGTTGACTAAAATTAAATTTTGGGACTCCTGTAAATAATAAAGCAGTCATATAAAGATTATTTCTCTGGAGCATAAGCTACCAGTAAACACGATTTGCATACTGTGCTTACAGCTGTTTCAACATGAACTGTTTGCTGTGGTTCATTAAAATGATTTTATTTGTCAGATTCCAGGATAGTTGCGAGTCTACGTACACCAGGCTGGATGAATGTGGTGACAATTCAGGTTTTCAGAACTATGCACATGTGTACTGGATTAGTGAGCTGAATTGAATAATAAAGCTTAAAAAGAGATCATTAATCACATGTCTCTGAAGAGAGAAATGAAAGAAGGAGGACCTCTGAGAGATGCTCCTAAGAAACAGAGTACAAATAGCAAAGCAATGTCCCCAGTGAAAAGAAAAGCACTTTTATAGACCTACATCTCAGTTCCATTCAACACACTGCAATCTTTTCTATTGACTTAGCAGAAGTTAAACTGGGACTTGGACACAAAAAATAAATATATTTTCATATAATACTCTTGATCTAGATAATATCATCCATACATCTATGAAATGTTTTACTCTAACTTACAGTAAATTCATACAAATCTTTTTTTTTCCTCTCATGGAAATTATCTATTTCCTTCCCCCATAATACCAGAAAAATCTAGACTTTTCTCTCCTCTCTTTTACTCCCTATACTCACAATCTCAGCAGAGCAGCAAAGAGCAGTCAGAAATTTGATTTCAGCTATGGAGCTGTCTCTTCCCAAACAGAAAAATGGCAAGATGGCACAAAGACTGAATTAAAAGGAGCTCTGCGCTGTGAGGACACGTGAATGCCCAGGTAAGACACCACAGCCACAGTCTGTGTGTTTACAGCTGCATCTTAGAGTTCAGCTGTGCCAGAACAGAGCAGCAGAGACAGGATCACTGTCATCACTTAGAGTTTTGGGGGTAATTCATGTTTCTGTCAGACCCTCTGGGTGAGCTGGAGCTGGACCGCAGGTGACCCCAGCTTCCCCTCCTCACATCCCCCAGGGCACTCAGTCCCAGCTCGGGTGGGAAATTTAAAAGACACATGTTGTGAGTAATGAGGCCAGCAGCAGCTGCCTGCTCTTTGGTTATCCAGCCTTCCTTCCCACCTCTTGCTCTCAGCCATCATTAAGAGCACCTTAAGAGCTGTCTGTAGATGTCCATTGATTTTTTTCCTTCATTTTCAGAGCGTGTAAGTTACACAGAGCAAACAAAGCAATAGATGTGACACCCACTGGAACAGCTGTGACCTGAGCAAACCATTCCATTCTCCCTTCTCTCCCCATCCAACTCCTTGCTCTTCACAGTCCTGAAGTATTTTTTGACATTATTGAAGGAGCTTCTAGAGTGAGACATAAGATTACCATGGTGTGGGCACTCATTTTTATAGGTTTGGCCATCCCTGAGAGCATCAGTGCAGCTTTTAGAGGTCCATTTTGCAACCAGGAGCCAGCCTAGCTGGAAAAGGCATGGATGTGATTGCAGGGGTTCTGCACCAATCCTGTTCAACCAACCTGAGAGCTTTGGTGGTTTGCAAATGCACTTCAATTGACTCCTGAGCCTGTAGTGCAATTGCAAAGGGTGCTTCCACTGCTCACTGAATATTACAGGAATTTAACTCCTACATTTGCCATAATAATCAAAGCTTTAACTGAAATGCACGTGGTGAAATTGCTCCTTGAGTGCACGTCCCAGGAGAGTGTTCTGCAAAGCATTTTGTGTCTCAGAAAGAACACATGTGAAAAATATTTCAGCAGAAGAAACTCTGTTTCTAATCACAGGTCAGTAGATTTGCTTCCAGGAAAGCCTATCCACACTCAAACAGTCTGCCAAGGAAATGTAGGACTTCAAGAATGCTGGAACAGGGAGAACAAGAGAGGAAAACCAGCTTTTTCAGTTTCCCAGCCAATTCTGGGCTTGAGAAGGAAATTGGTTTAGGTCAAAATATATTTCAACAACAAGAAAACCACCGCATGTAGCATAGGCACAATCTAAAATGCTTCATTTAACCCAAAAAATGTATGTTTTCGGTTTATTTAACTCCTGAAAAAAGCTGTTTCATTTTTTAGTATGTAGAGCTTCTTTTTTTTTTTTTTTTATAAACTAAAAATGCTGATTTGACACAAAAAGTTCTGAAGTTGGATCATTAAAATGCTGAAAAGAAACATTTTGGCATTTCCCATGAACTGGTTTTGAATTCTCTCTTGTTCCTATATTTTTCATCAGGAGCTATTTATAAGATTTGACCCAAATTCTTTTCTCCCCAGCTAGCTCCTCTTTTTCAGATAATTTATGAGTTGTCCAGTAAAGTAGTGGCCAAGACTGAAAGGCAGCATCAGTTCAGGTAGTTAATGAAAGTAGTAAAAACCTCTTAACACCTCAAAAATGGAAAGAGAAGACTTTCCTTACTGCGCTTCTATTTTTCAAAAAATTTCCAATGAAGGGGCCCCCAGAAAAGGCAAATTGTTCCTTAAGTTTGTAGTTCCTCTTGTTTATGACAAATTACATCGTGTCTGCTGCAGGGACAGGTTTTATGCCTCGTGCTTATGCTGAAGCCCAACTGTTTGTTATGAAATCACATTATTGTTCCTGCTCTGCCATCCTGCAGGCCCTGATGCTGGCATTTGGAGCTGTACATCCTCCTTTGCAGCACAGGTAACCAACTCCCATGAATTTTTGTGTGTAAAAACAGCAGCTTCTCAAGGACTGGGTGAGGAGTTGGGAGGGAACGACCATAGTGAAATGGCAAAAGACAAAATGGGTTTGGGATACAGACCCACCGAGTTTTCTCCTAGCAGATATGAGAACTGAAAATCCACCAAATATTCCAGGTGCAAACTGGATTTTGGTCAGGAGCTGTACCAGGAGCTGCTGAGGAATGTCTGCTCAGGTTTTAAACTATTTTCTATCCCTACCATTTTTCCATACTCATGTTCTTGTTCTCAATTCAAAGCAATTTATTGGAGCCAAGCTCTCACCCAGATGCTGACACCAAATAACACTTCAGAAGTCCCCACAAAGACTACTTGTGGGCAGGTGCTAAACTGGCAGAAACAGGGTCTTTTATTTTAGCAAGCAGAAAGGTTTAGATATAGTTCGAATTACATAACCACATTTTCTTCCAGCAGAAGAAAGACAGACCTTATTGAAGTCAAAATCAAAACTCCCAGTTACTTAAAAGGGTCAAAAAGTTAAAAATCTAAAACTTTTGGAGCTTGAAAAGGAGAATCATAAGAGAACCAGCTATCCCATTCATTTTTTAGGTCAGTCTGAGGAGTCTGGTCTGAGGAGCTTTTTTTACCTTCTAAAATTTTTAAGAAGATTGAAGGAAAACAATTACCTGCAAAGAGGAAAAGCAAATGGAAAACTCTTTAAATTCTGTAGTGAAGCAAAGGAAAAGTAATGTCAGTTTTAGATGCAAATTATTAAAAATCATTGCAATTTGTACCACCTAACTTGTGCCCATTTATCAGCAAAGATTGCTGTCTGCACCAGATTTCTGATGGCAGCTTTGAGGTGGCTGTGACAAATAAAACCCCACCTCCTTCACACTGGGATGGTCTTAGAGTCACAGAATGAAGGGGTTACAGTGCCAGGCGAGCCCATTGCAGTGAGCAGGTAAAACAAGGGACTGTGTATTGCCCATGTTGCTGCAGGACAATATGCAAGGACCTTGGCAGAGCACTGACTGCTGCAAACAGGCAGCCACAAATCTCAGGTGTCTCAAACTCAGTCACAAATCAGCCTGGTAACAGCTCATGAGCAGGCTGGCAATGACCTCAGCACTGTCACACACACTCTTATCTGCTAAACTGCTTTGTGGTAACCTCACGTCATGTCCTTGACCACACTTTTATAAATATTTCTCTCTTGCTTTCCAAAGAGCTGACAGTGGGGCTTCTGAACATCAGAAGGACTTTTTTATTATTATTTATTATTTTTTTCTTTTGTATTTGTAGATGCAGTCCATTCCTCCTCATTGATACACAACTAAAGAGCGAAAGCAACTTCGGGATATGGTATTCATTTATCCTATGAACAGACACAGCTTTAATCAACCAATGGGTAGTTGGCAAATAAAAGAATTTCCTATGGCAGTGCATGAAATGGGGCAGTTTCAAAGGATGCTCTAAGACAGTCTAGTTTTCAAAAAGGAAGAATTTAAAACCCGATAGAAAACCTCAGTATAAACCTTTGTAGTCTTTTGTATGTAGGTGCTTTACCATAGTTGTAGGAGACATTTGATTTTTCAAAAACATACTGAATACTCCTGCATGAAATAAACAGGGCATTGCAGTGGGTTAACTAGAAGACCCAAGAGTGCAACTGGGGAAAGATGGTTTCCTAAATCTTCATTAAGGCACATCATTCAGATATGCTTGGACATCCCCAGGGAAAATCCACTGCCCCAGTATGCTGTGGTCTTTCTCAGTCCTTCCTCTCCTTTCTATTGCAAGTCTCTTTCCTCATCTCTCTACAATTTTCTGGGAGAGAAATTATTGGCTGTAACATTTGTCTCTATTTAGCATTTTCCCCCCTTCTGTTTGCATGCTCTACCCTGTCCTGCTTTTCTTATTTATACAGCAAACTTTCTGAAGCAGAAACGTTCTCCTGTTCTGTCTCTACCGTGTCTCAAACCACGGTGTCCCATCCATGCTCAGCCTGTTGGCACAAAAATAATAGGCTTGATAATTATTATTGGTCCATGCTATTAAAGTTACATCAGTGACATGAATGTGCAAAAACATCAAGCTGCTGGGACAAATATCTGCAAATTTCTTGGCAGATGTCATGTGCGTGTGAGAGGCTGAGGTAAGGAGCTAAACAAGTACAAATCTGTCTACAAAATTATGAAAAACTTGGAAAGGATGGAATTAGTTGGCACAGCACAAAATGGAGGTACCATGGTGCTAGAAACTCACTTCACCTATCCTTGTTTTACATCAGGGGTCATACTCCATTACCTTTTGCTCCAAGCTCCAAGTCAAATTTGATTAGGGACTAATCTGATTCCACATAATGAGAATACTATTTAGGATGCATGCTTTAAATGTGGCTTTTAGCCCACAGTTTGTTAGGTTAATGAATTTAACAATTGAGATGATTTGTACGTTCCATGGATGATTTGGCACAGAAGACATTTGTAAAATGTGCAAAACTGGCTAAAAATGGCATTTCAAGGAACACAAGTGAATAATTACAGCTGATGCTACAACTTGTATTTGTCCTTCAATGATACATAGGTGGCTAATATTTTTCAGATGTTTTTAGAAGTGCCACTAGAAAACATGAAAGGAGGGAAAATTTTTGGACAGGTAGAATGCAAGAAAATATTACAAATTTTTGAGCAGTTCTAGTAAAGCACTTTGGTGCTACAACTCCTACACTTACACAGTGCCTCCAAATGAGGATGAAGCATCTCATGGTTGGAGCCCAGAGCTCCTGAAATGACTGCTTTTGTCCAGTTACCCATCAGCAGGTGTGGGTCAGATGCAAGACACCCTCACTTCCAAGTGCCCTATTCCCAACACTTTTCTGTGGAAAGGTCCCACCCAGGGCCCTCTCTGAACACACACATCCACAGCCTTTATATCAGAACATGGGCTCCAAGCTGCCATTTAGATTTTAAAGCTAAAAAAGCTAAAATTGATGGTGCTGGAACTTTCCTTTTCATTGCTCAGAAGTTTTGTAGCTAAAGCCTTCAACCAGCAGAACAGAGGCCCAGATGTTCTCAGCACCCACCTCTGCTGAGCACCCTGGTCACTAAACCACAGGCAGAGCAGCCCAGTGCTGCTGGGCAGTGGAGATAACAAGAAAGCTGGTAACACCTCTGGAAAGGTAGAAGCCCTGGATTCGGGACCCTGCTTCCAGAAGTGCTGGCACCTTTTATCCAGTCACTTGAGGCATGCTGTTAAATCAAAGCATTAAGGCATTCCCAGAGCAGGTAGCTGGATGAGCTTTCAGAACAGAGTGCAATTCCAGGCACAGGAACCTGAATTTTGCCCAAGCCTTACACTGATGCTCAAATTCTGTATTGGATTTGTCTTGCCTGTTCCTGCTCCAGGACCTGAGAGCCAATTGCTTGTCAGAAGCACTGAAGCAGAGTGGTGGGAAGGCAAAGAAACTGAAATTGCACTAGAAATCAATAATGGCTTTTCTTATATTAAAAGTTTGTTGCAGCACAAAGCTCTGCAATCTGATGCTGCACTCATTATTGCTCTTTTTTAAAATTTGGAGGCTGGGGATTCTATTGGTGAACAGAACACTGGGAGATTTCATGTCAAGGAAGCTACTCTAGGAGAAAGAAAGTTGTATATCCCAGAGCACCATCAGGCCCTTGAAAGCAGCAGCAACAGTGGCAGCTGAACAATGTCCTAGCAAAAAAAAAAAAATCATCCATCATGGTTACCCTGCATCTCAGGGCTCACTCTGCTGCGTTTCCTTAGAGCTCTGCTCCAAAGATCACCTTGCTGCCACCATGTCACTAATTCTTGTGCTCCCCACAGCAGCTACAGGGAACATGAAGTTCACTTTGCCTGTCTTTGAGTCAAGATTAAAACCTGTGGGGAGAAGTGATGTTGTCTCCAGACAGAAAGGATGACAAGTTCATAAAAACCTGGAGGAGAAACAACCTCTTGGTGAGATGCCAAGTGATGCCTGGAAAGAGCTGCAAAAGGTGATGAGACACTCCCTTCTCTCTGGTTCTCACCCTTAAACACTCCTGACACAGCATACGCCACCCACAGCAACCTGCCTTCACTGGCACCCGTTTACCTTTACAGTCGTTTAAATATAATTTACAATGACACGAGATGTCAGGTCAGCCCCCCGTGAGTCCTTGTGCTGCTCTGAGTCCCAGCTGGCCCTACTCTGCCAGGGTAAGAGGGGCTGTCCTCCAGCCACCCCTCCTGGGTGCGCCGGGGACTCGCTGTGGCCACGTGGAAACACAGAAAATCGAACTCAAAGGGCCTCCAGTTCTGTCACACAAAACCCACAAAAGCTCGAAGCGATAATGCTCTGAAGCATTGTTGTGTCACCCCACTTAAGGCAGCAGCATCGCTGCTCGCTTTGCTCTGCTGCTGAAGCAATCTCTCCCTGGTAAGAGCACAGGGTGTATCACAGGATTCGCCTCAGGGCAGCGACTGCAGTGACTGCATTTCCCAGCTAATGAGCGTCTGCAGAAAGGGTGTACGAGGAGACACAAAGAAGTGGCAGCAACGCTTTTCGCTAAATATCAGTCATTTGATCAGTCTTATTCCAGCTTACTCCAGCCTGATATGAACATAAACCCACAAGATCCATGTTGCAGCTTACTGAACTGTGGCCAGCAAACATGATCCAGGGAGGATCATCTCTCTCCCACTGATAATCCAGGGTCTGTGCCTTCTGAACAACCACCTCAAGCACCTGACAACCTGACAGACATTTCATAAAAGTACCTTTATTGCAGGGTACATCCTGACCAACACAAACTTACTCAGCTGATTTTTGCCAGCTGAGGATATTGCCTTGGAATGGTGACAGCAGGCCAGGCTGGAGAAACATAATGAGAAATAAACGGTGCAAGTTCTGCTGTTGTCTTGAAGTGCCTCAATTGAGTTTAATGGTGATTGTTTACAGCACTGACTGCAATACCAGTCATAAAGTGGGAGAGCAAGTGAGCAGATGACAGGGAGAAAAATGGATGTGCATTTTCCTTTTCCAGAGCGTGTCACAGAAACCACAGTGTTAATTCTCTAAACTTCTGTCTTTTGAGATACCTCCTCATACTGATCTGATGATACGAGGATGCTATCTAGTTCAGCATTTACAGAAATAAGCTGGCAAGACTATACTAACATTAGCATTTAGGAGAATGTCTCTGAGTTAGCTTTGGACACGTGTACATTCTGTTGAAAAAGCACATGAGAGGATCTTCAACAAAAAATAATCATTTCAATGGGCACAACGCTGAAAGCAACACCTGTTGATTGCTGGAAGCTGACCAATGAACAACTCTGTGCTTTTCATGGATATTTAAATGTTTCTATTGCTCATATCTTCTTCGTGGTTTGCTTAATACTGACCTTCCACAAGCAGCTACTCGTAATAACCAAAGTAATTTGCCAAAGGTAACAACAGTAACAAGTAACAACTGCGCTTGGGCTTAGCTCCCGTATTGCCACAACAATATAACCGAATTAGCATCTAATGGCAGGGAAGATTTCCAGTCCCAGCACAGTGAGATAAATGTTACTAAATGTTAGACTACTGTGAAAGATTCAACAAAACATAATTACCATGATTATAGGCTATAAAAAGTAACATTACAGAAGAGCTCACTTAATACAAAGGAGAGGAGGAACAAAAAATAGATTTCTGTCTAGAGGTCCCTTTTACACAATTACAGAACATTGCAGCAGCCGATATGAAAAGCCAGGTGGTTGTACCCAGAGAAGCAGAGAGAATTGGTTTTTCATTAAACCAGAGGTATCTGCTCACTGCCCTCCCTCCACCTGCTTCCACCAGTTTTGTTCTGATGAGAGTCACTTTGATGGGCCATGACCAACTGGTCACGCCACAAAGGCATTGAGGCTGCACATTCCACATCAGGAGTTTCACACCATCCACAGGGGCACTCAGAGGGAAAGACACTTTGAATGGGTCCAAAGCAAACACAGAAACAGTGGGAAAAGCACATGAGTATAAACTTCCTGCTGTGAAATATATAGAAATATTCTTTCTTTTGGGAGGTGTGGAGGTGATTTTCATTGGATTTTCTGCAATCAGACCAGTGGACTGGTCCCCATATACATCATACACAACATACTGTACAGAACAGTAAAGCGTGGATCTATATTCAGTGCCACTTTGGATAATATTCATCCCAGAATATGCACATACTGGTCTGTTACTTGACTGACCATCCCCTTTTTCCTCTCTACAGTGTCACCTACATTAGGTTTATATCTCAACGTTTGACTCACTCATAAATGAATCTTGGGGACCTTGCACAAATGAATATTTACCAAAATCTCACTGACTGCCAGCCATTCGCCTCCTGTTACATTGCACTGATATTTTCTTTCTCTTTCCAGTTGAAAAGGGAGAGCATAAAGGTATTTCTTACTAGCAATGCAGCTTGCTAAAAATATTTTAATGACAGATAGAGCCACAATGTCTTTTCTTTTTTTTTTTTTTTTGCCTCATCAGGCATTCTTATCAATTACATTTTTTTCTCACTGAGCTGCCTGAGTTGCAGGCAGCGCAGACTCTGCTTTGGCCTGAATTAAAAGCATGACCCAGAAATCCTTACAAAGAAAAAATGATTGCTAATATAATTTAAAGTTTTAACTAATGATTCTCTTGAGTAACTTGTACTCAGGTCACCATATTTTTGTTCTGGGTAACTTGCTATTTTTCTGCTATGGAGAGACTGCTCTTAGCTACATCAATAATGTTCTGCCCTGCCATTTTAAAAAACCTGAAGCATGAAAAGAAGTTTTGAAAAACATTTTGAGCCGTTTTTTGTGCTTCAGAGACCTCAGCTTTGCTTGTGTGCTGTAAGAGCATAGATCTGTTGTGCCATTCACTGGCTGAGTGCAAGCAGGGGTGATCATTAAAGGAATGCATGCAAAGGATGTAGCATTGTTGGAGGGAGAAGGTTTATGTAAGAAATCGAGTCTGTTTTGTGCATCATGAAAGGCAGAGGAGAAGGATGGAGTGGCAACCTAAGGTACAGCCAGTACATGTGAGTTCATTTGAGCCTCTGCTCTTGCTGGAGCCTTGATGGAGTGAGGCACTGAGTGATGCTCTCAGAAGCACTTGCCTGCATTTTAGCTACCTGAATAATGGAGGGAACCTTAGTCATCAACATCAAAACATCACATTGTATTTACATGCACTGAAGGCAACGTTCCTATTAATTCATGCCAGGTATTGAATAACAGAGAAAAGCAGAAATGAAACCAGCATTTACGATCTTTGCCTGCAGTAGATTCTCTGAGGGGTATTTACACAGCATGAGGAATGTCCCCAAACCAGCCTCATTAGTGGTCTCCCACCTCCACTGGCTGCAATTTAGGGAAAGACTTCAGTCATGACAGGCTCAGGAAGTGCGGAAGAACAGGGAGACAGGAGCTGCTCAGTAACCCGGGGCACTGCCGTTCACAGCCCCGGGGCGATGCCACCCCTCCGGCAGCCTGCAGGCACAGCGGGCTGGTCCCTGCGAGCCGCCTCCTCCAGAGGGGCTGCACAGCTGCCCGGGGAGCGTCTGCCCCATGTCCTCGTCCCTCTGGAAACAACTGCATTCCCAGGAGCAGCACAGCCCGCTTTTACCCTCTTCCACCTTCAGACCCACCCAGATTTCGCTCTTTGTGTCTGCGCTGAAAATGTAGCTACAGCAGCTTCCATATCACCTTCCCACTCTTCCTTCCAAACTGGCAAACCACCAGAACCTCTTTTTTTTTTTTTTTTTTTTTTTTCTCCCCTAAGTTACAGCCAGCAACAGGAAAAGCAGAGGGATGGCACTGGGTGTTGGGCAGGGGCCAGTTTTGGTGGGATCTGAGGTAGCTGAGCCAGCAAAGCCCTCTCCGCCTCCTTGGTGTGGGGAAGAAGTTTTTAATGAGCCACCAGTATAACCCCGATGAGTTTATGGACGAGGAACGGGGTGTTGTGCTGCAGGCACGACTTGCTTCCCTCTGCTGTTGTCCAGGTGCCAGGTCTGCCCACTCTGCAACCTTTTTTTAGGCTTAATTATTTATTGTTTTGCAACCAAGCCACAAGCACTGGGACTTGGACTGGTAGGAATCTTTTATGTGTGCAGAAGCATTTGAACTTCAGCTTTGCTCAGGATCACTTTACATGATTTGCCAATCACTAAACATGACTAATGATCAAACAAGATGTAAATGTTTCGTGGTAAAATTGATAAAAATCAATGAAAAAAGTCTTAGTCATTCCAATTATTTTCCAAATTCAGTTTATAGGTGACAAATTAATATTTAAGCATATTGGGAGAGTATGTGCCCTTTATTTAAACAGCAATATAGATATCAATTAAAGGACAAATTAGTTATACCTTTTGACTTATGTGCAAGGAAGAGAATTGCTATAGTATGAAGGAGTTTTTAACTAGTGGGTAGTTTGGTAATTAGGGAGCTGTCAGAGCTTGTTATGTTATCTTGCAGCAGTTGGTGTTCAAAATACTTCTTGCCACTCATGATCTGAGTGGGAAGCTGTTAATATGCAGCTAGAGTCTACAAGAGTTCAAAGGGTAGAATTTAATTACGATACTGTAAATTCTTAATTTTCAATTACTATGACACTAGGGATCTGCCCTTGAGAAAGGGCAGATAAAAGACATTTTGGCATTTACAAATGTATGAATAAATAGAAAGGCAAAGAGAAATAATATTTGCAGGACTGTTACATTTCAAGTTCTCCAATTGCTTTTTTAATTTATTTTTGCTGTGCTAGATTGCAAAACAGTTTTCCCGTGTCAACAGTTACAATGCATCATTTGCAGATATTATCTCACTCCAGGCAGCAGTTTCAAGGCCAGCAGAAATAATACTTTGATCTGCAGTGTACTGTAAGCCCATTCACAGCTGATGGTCACAAGAGTTATGTACAGCAAACAACTGCCTATCCTAGGAAAAACCCTTGTTTAGAATCAAACACCCAGCTACCTTGCAGGTCTCCTTTATTGTTGAAATTCACAGGACCACCTTGGCCAGTGTTATGCAAATATTTGGGAGGAAGCTTTTCTCTATTTTCCACTTTTATCACCGTTCACCAGCGACCTGACCACCAAACACAGCGGTACAGAAACCATCCAGCTCCACCAGCAGCCCAGTTCCACCCAGAGGCTATGGACCATGTTGGAAATGATGAATCAAAGTCTGCTGCTTCCAAGCTGATGCTCCATCACTAACTGCAGTTAAGTCTATAGACCCAGCTTCAGCACACGTGAACACTTCTGTGTGAAGGATCAATACGTTCATTAGAAGGGGTACAAGGGATCATTAATGAGGAGAGCAGAAAAGCAGAGGAAGAGAGGTTGCCAGGCTAAAATAAACAAGTTTAAAAGGCAAGAAACTTTTGCCCCATAGCAGCACTTCAGCCCTGTTTAACGAGGGCAACACTGAGTGTTGGCCCCACGTAGCGTCTCACACAGGAGAGCATCATCCTTGGGCTGCCCTGCACACATCACCCAGAAGCGACCTTCCAGATCTGCTGCAGGGCTTCACTCCTGATATTCCTGTAGTTCTGAATCCCAGAGCTGTGAGTTCCACAGCTCCCAGTAAAACTGAGTGAGATCAAACTCATGGAAAACTCCGTGTTCCTCTCTGAAGCTACAGTGGTTTCATTTTATGATGATCTTTATGCCATGTTTCACAATTGCTATCTGGGGGACTGCAGCAAAAATCGTGTTTGTGGGTGTTTCCCACCAAACCTACAAAACGAGAATGAATGTTCCAAGACCAAATATCTAAAGAAACCTTTTATTCAAGCTGAATAAATGGTTGTAATTGAATCCCATATAGCAGACTGTCATTGGTGGGGGAAGGGATAAATAGCCATAACCAAAAGTTTACATAGAGTGAGACACTGCAGTGGGAAACTGTGCTATTAAAGTATTCTTCCTGAAGTATTTTTAAAACATTTATAATTTATATAAAAACACCAGGCGGTACCTTTAAAGTTATTTAGCATGAAAGTCCAATAAAAAGCTCCTTAGGTTTTAACAGCGTGATACAATAGCTCTCACAGTGTGTATAGTTAGCCAGCTCATATTCAGTAGCGTAGGGAACAAAAGCACAATACTTAGTGCTCTCTGTCAAATCAAGGAAAAGTCATTTCACCACTTATGGTGATTTACATGCATAGCAAGTCAGCCCAAAATGCAGGTGCTTTTTCCAAGAATGGAGAGGAAGCACAAAAGGTCAGAAACATCATCACAAGCACTTAATACAAAGCAGTTTCATTAGGTTTCCACAGATACATGATGCTCAAGGAAATCCCAGCTGAAGCATGTCCTTCAAGTACACACATGTAGCACTATCCTAATTCGCTCAGCTATTCAGCAGTGGAGATCATGTCAGCTTGTTAATTAGGCAATTAGCGTCTGACACATCAACACAAAGAAGTAGGAAAACAACCTATTTTCAAGGTGTAGGTGCACAGAAATAATTTCTTTGGGGATTCGAATTTCCAATTCTGAGCTCTGACTAGTCTCTTGTCTAGTTTTTCTTTTCCAGAAAGAAAAATAAAGCCAAGGCAAACCCTCTGGTTTCGGGTCCCACTGTATAATCTCACTCCAAGTCAGTGGGAGTCCAGAGATATAGCCATGGGCAGATTTCATCTCTGCGCCCGTGATCAGTGATTTGAGAAGGTGAGAAAACAAAGAAAAGAAAAACAGAAACAAAACTCATTTGATGTAGGACTGCTGCTTTTTCATGCTCTAGGCCACTGCGTACCACGGCTGTAACTTCGGCATGGAGCAGCTTTGGGAAGGCACTCCATCAATAGGAATCATGACTACATCAGCACCCGTGGGACGGGCAAATGTACATCTCAATTTTTGTTCTAGGACTGGTGGCAACAGCAGCAACAAAATCTCAGCCATTTTCCCCCTACTACAAGTTCTGACATCTGCAAGTGGTGCAGGACTTCCCAGTGCACTTCCCAGTGCTCAGGGAGGGGATGAACTGTGACATTTTGGGTGACAACGTGTAGGCCAGTTGAAAACTCTATTGGCACATGGGAAAGAATGGCACCCCACTACAGCAAGGCCTTGGCAGGACCATGCATGCACAAACGTGTTTCACAACCAGTGGCATCACAACATAATTCTGATTGTTTTGATTTGTCCAGTGCACAAATCTCAGATATACTGGGTAGGGCTAGAGGGGAGCCCTTTTCTTCTCAACTCTGATAGCTTTTTCTAAGCTGACTTCCACAAACACAAGTTAAAAGTATTTCAAGGAGGTCTGTCAATAGCCTGAAGTGTTAATAGATTATTTGGTAGACTCCAACACTAATCCAGACAAGCATCATGAATAGGCTGAGGAGAAACCCAATGGTTGTCAATAAACAACTGAGCCATTACCATCTGTTCCTTCAGCTTGATTAATGGGGAGGACTCGAGTGAGAGTGTAGTGGCAGCTTCTTCTTGATATGGAAGCTACTACCATATTTATACTCATTGTCAAAGAAAATAAAAATAAAAATCATGGAATAAATTTTTAAGCTTCCAGAACATAACTCTGCTTTGTGATCCTCGGGGGAACAAAGCTTGAATCTGCTCCCAGATCAGAGCAGATAAAGCAGCTTTGGTCACCCTCAGCCATCAAACTCCTGCCCTGGTGCCCGTGCCACAGGCTGAGCACTGCCATGAACCAGCTGTTTGCAAGCTCCTACCACTGGATAGATCCACTGAGAGCACTTTACCCCACTGCAGGTTAAAATTTCTCGGAGCAAACTGGTCCTTGCTCTGTCTCAGGACCTTGCTGATGGAGGATGGCAGGAGTCTGAGCAGGAGGGTTCACAGCTCTCCCCTGGCAATAACCTGCCAAGTGAAGGCACATGTACCCAAGGCAATAACCTACAAGTGAGCAAGTGCAGAGCATCCACCTAAGGTGCACACAGTCAACTCGTATAAAACTGCAGGGAATTTGCCAGAACTGCTTTTCTAAGGTTTCTGCTGACTCAGTCACTAAGAAAAAGGCAAGTAATGACTCTAAGTGAGTGTGTTCAAAGAACAAATAAGGTTTTTTATTTTTTATTCCCAATGCTGCACCCCTACTTCACTTTAGAGGTAACAGCTGAGGATCTAAGTGCATTATACTGTAAATACACCAAAATGGAAATGTTTCTCTGTAATGGAACAGTTCATCACCTAGGCCAGCTTCTCCATTGATTTACATTCCACGTAGCCTCAGGAGCACTGCGAGGGCTGTAAATCAGTGAAGAATAGCATCCTTTGAGTCTAAATCTCCCCAGCCATTCAGAAGTCATGTTAATATGTAGCTAGAGCTGTGCTGTACACAGAGGGACTGTCAGTGGGAGCAGTTCCAATCAATGGCATTGAAAGGGAGCGCTGTGGTTAACACCTGCATCGATCACGCTAAAGAGTGATAAACAATTGCAACCATCAGCCCAGGATCACTGCCTGGCACACGACATGAAAGATTCCCATGCCTTTAAGGCTGTGTTTTTTAGGCTTGACTGTATCTTTGTTCAAACCACCGAGTTTTATAAGCTTGTTTTTTTCCTTTCTGTAAATGATGAAGCACTGTTTGGAGGACAAACATCCTTTAAACCAATAAGCTGAAGATGCACTTGGAAAAATGACTGTAAAAACATGCCTTGCCAAGTGGAAAATTTTCTTCTTCTCAGTATCTTTAACATCTTTGAGCTGGATGCCAGGTTGATTTTGTCTTTAACCAGCAACACTTGTTAAAAGTAGGATGGACACTTCTGTGTGCCCATGCCTGGGACACACCTGGTGACAGAGGGACAAAAACACAACTCCAGCGACTGAGGAAACTACACCCTGATGTAATTTGACAAAACCAGGATTGGAGGTGAAACCAGCTCATTTCCATGGATGCACTTGATACGTAACTTTGTCAGAATAGAACACATTTTGAAGTTTTCCTAAGTAAAATAAATACAATTCCAAGCACCTATAGGAAACAGAGCCATTAAAAGCATGTGCTTTGTTTTCTCACAGACACACTTTCCATGCTAATTTACACCCCTGAGCAACTAGGAACTTCCACATCTTACCAAAAGGCAGACAAAGTCCACTTCAGAGTAGAGATGGAAAAATCAATGTTGATTTGTGCCAGTGTAGGTTTTATACTGACACATATGAAGAGAAGAGAAAGGAATTTTCCCCCACTCTTTCCTTTATTTTTGCATTTCACATGGATTGCTCTGAAAATTTGCCTTGCCCAATCCCTTTAAAACAGTCCAACAATACCTTAACTGATTAAGAAGATTGCTATACAGGACCTGCTCTTTCTGATTCCCTGTGCTGATGTTCAGCTATGCACAGTGGATGTAGCTTTCAGAGAGTCCAGTTATGAGACATTTTCCATTTCATCTTTTGAGAAGAAACAGTTGGAGAAAAATGGCTTACTCCCATTAATGGGGGAAAAACTACAAAAACCAAACCAAAACCAAGCACCAAAAAAATTCCCTAAAATTAGCAGCTGGAAGAGCAAACCAAATGAAGGGACCAGCAGAAGTACTCAGGGTAATAAATCTAGAAATAAAAATGGGCACACCTGTCCTGAGAACAGCTCTCCCACTACAGCAGCCATTTATGGTGTGTTCAAACCTGTCCCTGGTTTAGTTTCACCCACAAAGTTATTCCGTAAAACACTTTAAACTAAATTCACAAAATGTCTTCCCTTTCTGAGCCGAGCATGGGACAGCTGAGAGCATGTTCATACTTTATTTTGTGAATGAAGGTAACTATAAGCACACATGAATTTGCCTTCTGACTGTATCTCCAATCAGGCTAAAAGAAAGAAGACTGCTCTGCAATGTCTGCCTGTTACTTTAGTGATGGTTGTGGGGTCCCCTGAGCAAAAACATATCTGTAATCATTTTCCTGAGGGATTTAAAAGCTGGTACTTCTCCATCAATAATTATTCACACATGATTCCTTGGAGCTACTGCAGCCATGGGAGGGGTGGGAGAGAAGACACTGGATTTAAAAAATGTGAGATCCCTTCCTTCCATAGTAATAATGGCACTGCTGCTGAATAAACAGGCATTGGGCCTCTCAGGCTCCTGCATTTAGAAGTGGCCATGTAATGTGTGTATTTGCCCATTGGGGGGTAAGCACTGTGTGGGAGCCTTGTGCACAAATCTTATTAAATAACCTGTGGGATGCACACAAAAAGCTCATGCACCTCTAAATAAACTAGCATGAACATTTATTTAACATTTTCATTTTCACTGTCAACCAGCTTAGGGGAAAGAAAAAAAAAAAGCAAATTTTTGGTATTCAGAATGCCTCGGTAGAGGAACACTGAGTTACATGGTTGCTGTCTCCAGCATCCTTCCATACATTTTTTAGTAAGATTTGTTGGCTAATCTATTTACACACCATTAAGGGTCTGTTACATATGAATCCAATGCAAAGGTTCACAAAGAAAAGGTCCAAAATTCCTCTATACTGCAGTGTAGAAACCAACAAACAGAAGCACAACCCAAACACAACCCACTCCTGAACCATTCTGGAAGGCAGGCTGATTTTCATAAACTCATTTAAAAAATTCCCAATTAGGCATAAAATACAAGATCCAAGATGCATTTTCTAAGGAAAGGAGAGTCTCCATCCTCATGGCTAACTGACGTTGTGATTTGAAGAGCTTTAAAAAAAAAAACCTCTGCATAACCCTCCCTCACCCCCATTTTAAAATAACTGCTTTCCAAGGCAATCAGGAATATCTCCTGGAAGAGCCAAATCAAGCTACATCTTGTCCTTGAGAATATTAGCTGAGGAATGATTTTTGCAAGCTCCACTCTCAGGCACACATTGATCTGATGACAGCTTTGGAATCTTTAGATAAAGTTGAACTATGTTTTTTTTTTTTTCATAATGCCAGCATGCCTGTCTCCATGAAAGCCCAAAGGGTCACATTTCTTTTGGCCAAAAGCAGAGAAATAAACTATGAATAATCTTTTACCATTCCATTTCGCTATTCCCACTTCCCATGCAAGTTTGGGGGATTGCTCCTGATTTCTTTTCCCTGCCATGCTGTAAGCTAGCACATGATTTTAAGGAAAGAGATGTCAGTAATTAAGTTTATTGCGTTTTTCAAGTTGCTGGATTTTTAGTGATTTTTTTTGAAGGACATGAAAAATTTCCTTCCGTTTTCTTATCCCAGGACAATTGACAGTATTTTCCTCATGCTTCAGGCTGGGCACATGGACTGGTTCAAAACTGCATATAGAAAAGAAGAAATGGAATGCATTGCCTAATAAAACTTATTTTCATTTACAAGATAAATAAGAGTGGGATACTTACGAAAAGAAAATAAAAATCCTTTAGGGGTTGAACATGGAAACTTCATGACTTCCAGCCACCTGCTGGAAACAAGGCTGCTTTGAGCACTCATTTGCCACTTCCACAGAGTTTGTATCCTGTAACTGAGAACCTCTCCACACCTCCTACATGGCTCCCAGCAGCTTCCACTGGCTGGGATTTCTGTATCTATAGAAATCTAACAAGGTAGTAAAAATAATAATTCACCACTGGGAAACCAGTGGGATGCCAGCAAGAAGACAAGATAAAATAACTCTTAAATATGTAGATAATTCCCAAGGAATAGAAAACTTCAGTGCTCGGCCCCTCCATCAAAGCCTGCTGAAGTCAATTAGAAGAGTTCACTTCAGCTGAGGTCTGTACCTTAAGATGTGGGGAAGGCTCAAAGAAAATGGCTAAGTTGGCTAAAACCTGTTTTTTTCTCTCATTCCCCAGCACCTTTGTAGTTCAGGTACAAAAATCAAAGAGATCTATGCTAAGAAAACTAAAAATACAGCCCAGGAGAAGGTGTTTCTTCAATCTTGCACCTCTCAGGCAGATTCCGCAGGACTTTACCAGCGAAATCCAGAAGGATATATCTGGAATCCATACAGCATTGAGCAGTTGAGGTAAAACAATATCTATTGCACAATTTCTCTTAAATACATCTCACATCTGTCAAAGCCCACTGCAATCAATACTTTTATGACTGTAGCTGCAAGTTGCTGAAGAAACACAGCAGCTATCTTTTAAACTGATATCAGCAAGATATAATGGGATATCGGAATTAACGTTAGCTCAGTCAAGCATGACAGCTCGGTGTAATGACTAAGTGTCAGCTACTTTGGAAGTTTACATCTCTTTTAATTACCACGATTACCCAGCTGACTGGTTTTCGGCTCATACAGCTCCGGGAGGCTCCGAACGAGCCGCAAACTGCAAGACACAGAAATGTCAGCAAAGTTTTCCACGGGCATTGTAAGGATCAGATGTTGATCCTTACCAAACTGCTGTCCCCTGCTAAGAAGCACACTGCAGAACGCATTACCGCTGCTCGGGAAGGGGAGATATATCCTGTTTTTGTTCTCTCACTCAATGTAACAGCTTTTCTAGGAGGTGGCAGTGTGGAAACTCAGTAGATCAAGGAGTTTTCTTACTGCAAGGCCTCTTCTGTATCCCACCAAGTTCAGGGTGGCTGAAAACCTGCTTGTTTTATTTCTAATTAAGGCTTCCCTCTTTTGTCTCCAGGCTGATACAGCTCTTCAAACCAAATCCTGTGGGTTACACACCAGGCACAAGAACTGTTTTTCCCCTGTGTGCATGGACAGGTTGGAAACACAAACCTAACTTTTAATGAGTCCTGTTTCCAGCTAAACCACCTCTCACTTTGTCACCTCAAAACTCCCAAAAGGGAGCGTGTGTGAGGGAGTACCAGGTAAGCACACACCTACACAAAAGCCCTTTAACTGGTCAGTCCTACACCAGACCTGGACAAGGCAAATGGGGACCACTGGGACTCTCCAAGTGCTGATTCCAGGGAGGCCAAATGGAAACTTCTGACTGGAGAGTGCTGAATTAGACCTTTTCTGAGAGATGGCATTGTGTAGTAGAATTCAGTCAGGGAGGGACACCCCTTCATCACCTCTGCTGTCCATAAATGTAGTTTTTGCACTCCTACCCTTCACCCCCATATTCTGTGGACTGCATGACTGGTGCACTTCCCCTTAACACATTTTTGGAGCAAGTATTTGGAGAGATATGAGGAGATGTTTTCATAATGAGGGTAATTACCATTGCATTTTAATGTACTGCAATACAGAGCCATGGTTCAGCAGCTTTACTTTAGAGCAAGTGTTTAAAAAGAGAGCTTTAGATCTCTCATGAAATACATCTGTAACTAACCTCTGGTGCCTCATGCCAGGATTTTCTCCTACTAAACACTAATAAGGTGTGCTCTGGCCTGCCTGCCACAAGTGAATGAGGCTCCTCTAATGAGTCTATAACTACAAAAAAAAAAAAAAAAAAAAAAAGGAAAAAACACACAAGGACATTTGGCTCCTTTNACTACCTAGTCACTTTGGCCTCATTTTATAAATAGTGCCACCTAATAATTCTAATTGTGACAGAACATTGCCTCCTAGAGATTGATACCACTACATTACAAAAAAATAATCAAATTAGAGTGCAACAAAGGACAGGGGAGCTTGGAGAAAAAATAAGATTAGCCATAGATAGGGCCAACTATAAGAACCATAATAGTGTTATAAATCCCATTCCTTTCGATATATCTGACATAGTATACACGGATAGAAAATAGCAGTAAAATACCACATACAGGTTCATTATTTTCCTTGCCACACTCTGCTTCTTGGGTAGTTGTGTGAGAAGTGAAGGAAAGGGGAAGAGGTTGTTTAAGGGACGGTGGAGGAGCATTCACTCATCTTTTTTTCAATGAGAAAAGTGCTTATTTTGGACATGCAAAGGAAGGCTCTCACAGGAGAGATGAAGCCACTGACAGCAGCCCTCAGGTACTACTGGCAGCTGTTCCAAAGCCTGTGAACTCAGCCAAGCCATGAAAATCCTCCTCCAGCCTGTCAAGGCCCAGAGAAGGCAGCTGAGCCTTGTTAGCAAATCAGCCAGGCAGAATAGGTAAACTTCAGTTCTCCCAAAAAGTCAATTAAGAGGGCTATGAAGACCTGGTTAGCTGGTTGGTGATGGAAGAGAGACTGGCAGCCTTGGCTTGGGAAGCAGGAGCCAAGGCAGCCGGGATAATTACCAAGGCTGTGCCAGTACCTGATGCTCTTTGGGGCTCTGTAGGAGCAGACAGGGAAACAAGACACGGCACAGCAGGAGACTGGGGTGGGAATGCTGTTAATGGAGCACTGCAAACAAACCCCAGCTTGGGCACAGCTCTCCCCTGCAACACCCAGGCCCTGTGTGAACACAAAATGTTGCTTCTACCTGACCTTGCCAGCAATCCTGCTCTTGAACAGGGGAAACACTGCCCATGTCACGGAAACTCCTGATCAGGTCTGTGCCTTTGCTGAAAAGCAGCTTTTATGCATCAGTAAGAAAGGGCAGGGAATCTGGAATGGAACCCCCATGAGTGAGATGCAACTTTAAAACAAAGCCTGTGAAAATTCCCAATGGGAAGCAGTTTAACAATTGGCGTCAGAGCTGGTGGGGGCAGCAAAATAGAGCAAGTGAGACGAAGCAGCACAAGGCATAAATTGTGAGGCCTAGGGTCAGTTGGAGGAGAATGGACAAGAAATCTCCTTTATTCCAGCTCTCACCTATTGTGATTTCCCCTGCAGAAAAAAAAAGAGCTTTCCAAATGGAGAAGCCATCAATGCAAGCTGAATTTTATGTTGGCTACAAAACAACTCTCTTATTAACCCTTCATCTGAGAATCACCATCAGGTTCTTCCTGCACAATGTCACATCTCTCCCAAACCAGAAAGTCTCTTCCTTTATAAAATTCACACTGTTGTTCAGTGGCATTTTCCAAAGCATGAACCTGGCAGCTTCCTTTGTTTCCCACAGGAGCCCCAAGCTCACCTCAATCAATCACTTTCCTAAGAAAACTTTCCTATTCCTCCACCTCTCAAGCCAGCTAGAGCTGGCTGCTGTGGGGAAGGCAGGGGCACAAGAAACCTGTAAAAAGGGGGCTTTACAACTAGGAAATGTTAAGTATTATTAATGCATTAGAGAGCCAACTCAGGAGCTGTTGTTGCTGTCAAATGCTGTAGTAATACACTAATCTCACCATCCACATAATTCTCCCCAGAGAAGCCAGGATTACTGCATCGGCCATATAAAGGTAAATGTTGCTTTTCCCATTATGATTCTACCCACAACTTCCAGCACTGCCTGATTAAAATAACTTGGCCCTGACTTTCACAGTATTTTGAAGGTGACAACATTTTTAGACATGACATCCTTCTCCAACAGAGAGTGCAGTTACAGGAGCCTTTTAATGGCTTTTGCAAAGCAATAACTCTGCAACTTGAAGGAAAAAACCAAAAGACAACCTAAATATGAAAAGGCTGCTTTTGTTAAGATCCTCTCTTTCATTAACATTTGTGTTTTAGAGCTGAGTATAATATTATAAATATCTGTAGTAGAAAACTGGATATTGTGGCACTGCAAGCTTCTTTTTCTAGTGATTTATTTTATGGTAAGTACCCTTCATTTATTTTACTTAAGGTTATTTTAAAAAAAAAGAAAAAAGAGAAAAAGACCATTTTGATGTGTGCTTTTTTTCCCATGCCTAGGTGTGAGAGGTCTCTGGCAAGGATAATCTGTCAGTATTTAGAGACAGAATAAACTCCATCAGAAACCTGCATGTTTCTTCTTGAATGTGGTGGGGAATTCTACCGAGAGACTTGGGAGCCCTATCCAAAAGCAGACTTCTGGAGATCAGAAAGAGGTGTTTGTTTGGAAGTTTCCCTGCTCTGAAAGCTGTTGTTTGTGCAGCCTGTGCAGGGACCCTCTCGAGCTGAGCCACCACGGCTGACAGAGCTCCCCAGTGGCCTCCTGCACCTTCCTCAGTGTTCCTGCTATGATTATATTTTGTTAAACCAGATCAAAGATTTGAACCTCCTCACAAGTCATAAAAACATAAACACAGTCACAATAAAAGTTCTCACCAGCAATCTCAGAAATGGTGAGCATCAAGCTCAAGGACTTATTTTTTTCTTACATCCGTGAAACTTTCTTGTTAACTAGCCTGGGAGTATAATTTACAAAAGATTTCTGATTCAATTCCCTTTAACTCCAGGTTTGTCCTTGACTCTTCTGGCAAGAAGATTTTCTTCTCATAATTTTAAAATTTCAAATCACCAGCCCTGCTTCCAGAGCTGCTCAACTGCAACCTTTCTTTTGGCCAGGACCCTTCACAGGTGAGTTTAAGTGTCTCAATGTCAGCAAACGAGGTGCAAAGGGGCATCCTACTACCCACTGTATTTCACTTAAGGACAACAAATTCTCTCTCTCTTTTTTTTTTTTTTTTT